>JAVQJF010017531.1:0-20971 GCA_036023855.1 Gadopsis marmoratus | reverse complement strand
CTGTTGGAAAAATAATGCTTGTTTGTGTTAAAAACCTTAGTGACCGTGAAGAACACATGGGGTAACAGTAAAGACCACAGGAGGTTCTAGATGAAGATGTATCTGTATGTTTACACTCTATAAGATTAATCCTAAGGATGCCAGAAACAGTGTTTGCAGAGCTGCAGTCTTATCTAAATGACTTTATTGCCTTAGGACCTTTTGACTTTAAGTCCTCAGCTTTTTCTCAGTTCCCAGGCTTGCCTTTGATGGTAAAAGCTTCCTGGGGAATGGAAATTTAGGCTGTAGTGACGCCCCGTTGTAACAGTTGGGTGTCACTAGGTATAAAAGCTGAAGAAGGGAGACAGTCCTTTGAGCAGCATAACTTAGCGTTGTGTGAGTTGTTGAACATATCTGCATGTGATATAACTCTGCTCCTTCTTGCGCAGGAATAAAGTAACCTGAGTAATGATTTTCAACCTGGTCTCGAGTAGAATATTTTTCTAACATCAACACTGCCAGGCATGATGCTGACAGGTAGAAGTGAGTATATTTGGGTGCCTCATCTGCACCAGATTCAGACTGGTAGACTCTCTCTGTAAAGTCCATTGATGAAAGCAAAGCAGGTCAACATCAGGCATTCATTTTAGCCACATTAGAGGCTATTGTCCAGACTAAAATATGTATGCTATCTCCTGGATGGATTGCCATGAAATTTTCATGGTGCCCAGAGGATGAAGCCTAATAACTTTGTTGATTCCCTGACCTTTTATTTAGCACCTTCATCAAGTCAAGTCACATTTTTACCTTGTCTGATACTTTGGATTATGGCCAATTACCTGGCAAATTAACGACAATGGTAAATGTTATACCCGCTCATGACATTATCAATTAGCTAAAAAGCACCACAGTGCTTAAGTACAGCCTCAGAGAGCTGCTAACATGACCGTAGACTGCAGGCCACAACTACTCGACTGCTGCAGCTCTCCTTGCCATGAGTCTAGGTAAGGCCAAGGCACACTTCAGTGTTTAGTAGTTTATCACTCAGAGCCTCAACTCAGACTCCTTAAACCTACAACATCTGAAGTTTTTGGCCAATTTGGGGGCAGCAGAACGAGTCGTGACATATCATCACCATTTAAGTTGACATGGTGAAATTGTTAGCAAACAGTTGCTTATTTACAAATTCAAAAGATTGGGTGCAACATTATCATTCATTTGGAGTTGTGTTTCTGGACAACAGTCATTTTCTTTTTGCTCTGTTTCTGGTGTCCACCAACTCCTTTTGTTGTCTGTGAATAAAGCTGCCTGTTGTGGCCGAAATCACCACCATGTGAGCGGTGAGGGTGCCACAAAACCTGAAACACTATAAAGCTGCGGGGAGCTGCGGAGTGGGGTGAGAATTCCCTGTCGCTTCATCACTACACGCAACACCTTTCACGTTGTTTTCACATTGTCATTTGATAGATTGTAATTATAAAAATGTAGCTTTAGTCTTTATGCTCTAAAGGTAAAATTATCCTTTACAGCCTGTCACAATGACAGAATCACTGCCATCACCACCAACCAGGGCCTTACACTACTTTCTTCTTTTGGAATGATTTCCCATCTGTGCTACTTCTACTTCCTCTCTTAATAACTCGATCACATCACATGTAGGAACTGAAGGTCAACAGGAACTCACTGAGTCACTCAGGATAGGAGCTTCTGCTACATGTTCTCTCTTTGTTTTAATGCTAAAAGACTTCAAGATCTGAACAGATGATACCCATAACAGCCGAACGTAAAGCTGAAAATAACAATGGAGACATACGAGATATGAAGTCACCACAGATGGCATCAGTTGTTTGGTTTCCCGGAGTTTTGTAAACTCTTCCGATGTCCTCACATCTGAAAACAACATACAAAGACAAACAAATAAATATCCATAACTGTATAGTGAATCTATAACCAATTGAAAATGGGAAAATATGGGAGGTTTTTTATTTAGACATGTTTGTCCCAGAAAAACCTACTGAAAGTTATGTATGAAATAGTTTCAGACAATCTCTACAAACGGTTATAACATTCCTACAGTGTGGATGAATTATAGTTACAGTAGGTGTGATGTGGGATGTTTCAGGTTTGTAGAATGAAAATGTCAACCGAAACAAAGAATAATTTCTGCTCTGTGCCTATGGGTTACTAATGAACGAGTCACCCAAATCTGATCACATTACATAAATCGACACCCTCCTTCAGCTTTAATAATCACAGTAATAGTGGAGACGCAGTCTGACCTGGTATGTCTTTGGCAGGTTGAGACGAAATCTGTTACGTTGCTGTAGGTCCCTTCTGTACAAGGAGTGCAAATGGCATTGTTCGTGCGAGTGGCTGCAAGAAAGAATGAAATGTCAAGTCTTTTCAGTTGCCAGTTTGTACTATTTTATTGGAGTACATGATCATTTATTTTGCATTTTACAGTGGAAGCCTACCTTGCTCCTTGACCCCTTGACCCAGAGGGCAACGTTTCACTTGCAGGCAGTGGTCACAGCCATCATTATTACAGTAGAAACCAGCCACACACTCACACACTGTGTCCTCCTGAGGTGTACAGTCCTTTTTTATCCTCTGGTTGTTACCTGAGTCAAAGAGAAGAACAGTCTGTCATGGAAGCGGGTTCCATTTTTTGATGCTTTGTTTTGTGACTTTTTATAACTTATAATTTTAGGCCATAAATAAAATTGACTGGACTTGACTTGAGAGTAAGTTAACCCTTTAATAAACTGTTACAAACGCCCCTTTTATTTTTCACGCTGTAGAACATTTTAAGCTGGTTCAACTTAAACTTAAACTTCAACTTGCTGGTTCAACCCACTGCCTTAGTATTGTGAGTTAACAGAGATAAACTTGAATAATCAGTTACACTGTTTACACTGAGTAAAATATTTAAGTCAATATTTCATATATAAATGTTTTAATGGTGGCACGGCTTCATCAAATGGAAATATCATTCTATACACATTTCCCTTAAACTCAGTCTGACATATTTGGTATATTTCAAAAACTTTGGGATCTCTACTAAAATATAAGACAAAGTTTAAAACATTGTGAACAACGTTTGGTTACACAGACGAGTTATGTAATGAAGGTTTAATGGCTTCAAAATGGAAAAGAGGAAGATGTTAAAGACTTGTGAGGGTGTTAACATGAAGAAACAACTGCAAAACATACATCTATAGTCTATTAAAGGGCAGCAGAGGAAGAAACTTTTCGTTTGTGTTTGCAGTACAGAAAAGGTATGTGCATGCGTGTGACTTACTGGAACTGCAGACCTTGCAGACATGACATCGAGGCAAGTTATTTTTTGTAGCTGTGTACTGCCCTAGATCACATTTGGCACACTTGGTCTGATTTGTGGCGTCACACTTCGCTTGCATGTACGATCCTGATAAGAGAAAACAGGTATCGGGTGTCAGGCTGTAACAAAGACCGTATGTGAGAACTGCTGAAAAGCTGAATATTTACTGTCGTGGTTTGCGCAGTAATATAAATGAGTTTGCTATCCAAAGATAAACAAAAAGTTAGTAATGAAAATCTCATGATGTTGACTGACCTGCATAACAGCGATCACAGCATCTCCCATCTATACTGTGATGCTCGTCTGTGCAGTTCCTCTTAGCCATTTGTTGCCCATTCGATTTCAGTCCTCCACCTGTGTGTAAAATATCTAACCAAACGCTACAACGATGGTCTTCCTGTGCACTCTTCCTCTAAACCTGCTCCCAGCCTTTGAAATGACAGCTGTTGAATTTATCTTAGCTCAAAAAGCATCACTCAAGGTGCAATCTCTTAATCTTTTCTCTTTCTCTCGTGTTCACTTGCTCACTGCTTAGATCTCCACTTAGTTTCTGCTGTCTGACTACGAATATGTTTCCCCTCTTCGCTCTGCCTTACCCACTTCTCATGTCTTTTTTAAACCTTCACAGTGGAAAACCCCAGTGACCCTTATCTGATGTTTCCCCCTCTATCTCTTTCTCTCTGTCTCACTCTTTGTCTCTCCTCATTTCCTTCCTGTGCTAGCTAGCCCTTTCACTGCAGGGTAAGCTGTGTGTTTCCGTATAGCTACAGGACCAAAGGCTCATTTTGGCACTGCACATTGCAACGCAGCACAATAAGACATTTCCTCTCCCCTCTACACCCTTTCCTTTAACTCCATCTCCATTGTTTCCCCAGACCCTTTGTCCCAGTGGGGCTGAGATGTTGCTGAGCTAAAACTGCAAAGCGATGTTGTACTAACAGTCGACCTGAAAGGTTTTTGGCTCAGTCTGTTTTCCTGCCCGCCCCGCTTACCCACAGGCACTCCTATTGTCACGGCACACATGCAAAAAACTACAAATAGATTTATAAAATGCCTACGTTTGCAAAATATGAGTGACAGAGAAAAAGGGGGAAGCAAGGAAGAGGAAGGGATGGAAAGTAAATTATTAAGAAAAAGGGGAAGGAGAGATGTTGAGATAGCTTATTTGTGAAGAGATTTGATCGGATCACGATGTTACGATTAAGGTAGGTTTGGATTTCTAGATTTTAGTACTATAAAACAGATAAATACATTACTGCACCGTAATGATTTGCAATAGATGGGTAGGGCCATTGTAAGACGTTTTGGAAAGTTTTGTTTGTTTCTAGATTGATTCCAAAATTCACTGTGTCATAGTCTGCTTCCTATATCATTGTGTGTTATCTTCTGTACAACCAATATTACGGATGAGCCGTGCTTTATAGTGTTCTTAACTTTGTAGTCCTTGCATTACCTCCACTTCCCCCTCCTTCCCTTTACGATGTCTCACCCCGCTATTGTCCATGCTCTCCCTCAGTCTCCTGCTTCTCCTGCTCAGCCACTCAGCCTACTCAATGCTGCTGGGATGGGTGGAATCTCCAGGGTATCCCAGTGGATACTTGCCCCATGCCATTCTAAACTGGAGCAGGTGTGCCCCTAAAGGTCACACCGTCTCTATCAGACTCATCCACCTGGACCTGGAGGACAGCCAAGGCTGTGAAAATGATGCTCTGAAGGTCAGGGGTCAAGATAAATGTTGAGAAGTCAAGGTTACTATCTCATGTCAGTACTGTTATTGCACTCCTCATGTCTCTGCAATGTAATTTTCAGATTTTGTCTTTTTCAGGTCTTTTCAAATGGAAGTCTAATTTCCGTTCTGTGTGGCAAAAGGGAATTTGAGGACCTTCAGTCCACTGTAAATCCCCTGCTGCTCTCCTCCCCGGGCGGCTGCCTCTCACTTTTGTTCCACTCAGACTACTCAAACATCAAGAGGCACACCGGCTTCAGAGGCTTTTATACCGGTCAAGGTGAGACGTAGAGGAAAACGTGAAATACTGAGTTGTTTGAGTCCCAACAAAAGTCCATTGTATTTTTACCCAATTTTATTTTTCCACATTCCTCAGGAGAGCTGAGTTTGTGCTGAGTTTGGATTTCATCATTGTTAATACTTTTGTACTCTTATTGTTAGGAAGGTATTATTTTAAGACAGCAATTCACAATTCATTTAGAAACAGAGTGTTTTGACATGTTTTCATGTCATAAATGAAAAAAGCGAAAAATAATCTGTGTCCAGGGTCATTTTGTGCATACTGAGTTGTGTATTGTTCTTAATTTGGGGTACTAGAATAATATAAAAAATAGGTCACATAAAAAACGAAATCACATGAGTGTTTAGCATGGAGACTTTCAATTTCAGTCCAAATGTGCTGACAGGGCTGCAGTGATGATCAGGAAATACAGCGAGTCCTTTGTGTGCCTTGTTTTTCTAAACCTGACCTTTAATTAATTTGCTCCCCTCAGACTTTGACGAATGTGAGGACGACCCAGACAACGCATGCACCCAATTCTGCCACAACTACATCGGAGGCTACCACTGCTCATGTCGCCATGGTTACCACCTGGACACGGACAAACACACTTGCACTGGTACAAATAATCTCATCATTAGGATCAGAAAACAGTGTAGAGAATGAGGAGTTAATGGTCCAAATTAGATAGAGGAAGACAAAGTGAAGGAAGAAGGAACAAAACTGAAAAGTGAAGTGAAAACAGGAAAATAGAGGAAGCAGAAGCAGGCAAATGGGGGGAGGGCAAAGGGAATTAGATGAGAAGGGGTCTGATTGTGTAATACTGGTGATAATAATGGTGATGCAGTGAACCCTTATCTTCAACACAGTGAGTTGTACTGAGGATCTGTCAGGGCTGAACAGAGGTGACATATCCAGTCCCTCCTGGCCTGCTCCATACGCAGAGAATGCCAACTGTCAGCACACCCTGTCCGTGGAGGCCCACCTGCAGCTGGAGCTGCACTTCTCTGAAGATTTTGATGTGGAGCAAAGCCCTGATGGTCAATGCATAGATGCAGTGATGGTAGGTGTTGAGTCCGAATGTGTAAATACCACATGGAGGTGTGTCTTTCTAAAACATGTGACTTGACAGAGAATGAAGCAAAGAGGAAGTTCAGACCAAAGTTTTGAAACCATGGATTTGACAACTATTACGCATCCTATTTCGGCCATTTCATAGTCTGTCTGTGTCACACATTTTGTATTATTTTTCATTTGCATGCAGTGCCAATAAAACCCCACTCCATAATAATAATATGTCATGTTGTTCAAAGCATTCTTTGCATCTTTTGATGCTGAGCTACAGAAAAATATGCTTTAAAGTCAAAGGTGAAGACACTTGTTAAATACTTAAGTATTCACCTCCTCCAGGTCAGTATTAAGAAGATTTTGGCAGAAATGACAGATTTGATTCTGTATGGATGAGACTCTATCAGCTTTCCACATCTGGACATTTGGCATTTTTTCTCTATTCTTCTGGATCAGGATTCTGAAGAATGTTTTACAGCCAGAAAACAAATCTTCTCGCAAGCTACAGATTTCATGCAGACTGCATCATGTTTTCCTGCAGGATTTCTCTGTTTTCCATCATTAATTTTTACCTTCTGCAGAGAAGCATCCCCACGACACGATGTTGCCCCCATGTTTTTGAGCCTAGATGTTTTTAAATAGTGTCTTTCTTTTTGCATCTGGCCAACTGTTGTAGTCTGCGCAGTTGATCCAATCTCAGCGTCTGAAGCTTGGGACTCCTTCAGAGTTGTCAGAGGTCTCTTTGTGGCCTCTCTCACTTTTCTCCTTCTTACAGTCAGTCGGTTTTTGAGGCAGGGTTACAGTTTAACTGTACTCCAAGGGATGTTCAAAGATTTGTGAATGTACATCATCCATGTTCTTTTGTGTGCAGGTTGAGACTCCCTCTGGGACTCTGGGGCCATTCTGTGGCCAAAAACCTCCCCCATCTCCTGTCCTCACTCACTCAAATCGCGTCCAAATCCGCTTCACCTCTGATGGCTTTGGCACTAACAAAGGCTTCACTCTCCAGTTTAAAACCAGAGGTACTACAGCCTCCTCATCTGTGACACAATTGGAAAAGAATATTTGTTATGGTGCCGTTTGTTGGAAACGGATCACAAATGATTAAAATTGTTCTTTTCATATGTTAATTGAAGACAAGGTCTGTCCAGCAGAGGTATCCCCACGCTCCACTGTGACTCCTTCGAAACCAGAATATCATCAGGGTGAAACAGTAACAGTAACTTGTGATCTTGGCTATGTTGTGAATACTGTGAGTGTACAGAGAACTAGATCCTTGAATAGCTTTACATTTGATCTATTTAAGCCACTATTAAGCTAATTAAGCTCTCCTTTTGCGAAGTATAAAGGCACCCAGACCCTGTCATCAGAGTATGTGACGACATGCCTGAGTACAGGCGTATGGACTCCCAATTACATCTGTGAACGTGAGTCTGACTGCAACCAATTCCTGACATTTTTGGGAAATTTCTTGAGTTGTCTTGAAATTCTTGGTTGGTTTTTCTTCACACTGTTTGATTTCCCATATTCTCACTTGTAGCTGTGGATTGCGGGTTTCCTGATATTCCAGAAGATGGCATCCTTCAGTTGGTGGGCTCAGCACACACTCAGTATAAAGACCAGATCCAGTTTAACTGCAGTTCAAAGTACTACACACTGGAAGGAGAAGGTGATTATAGGAAGCTTGTACAAGCTTCCTAAAATTACTTTTAAGGATGCAAACTTTTCTGGTTTTATTGTTTCACCAATATGCTTTCTTCAATCTTTCAGACACATACACTTGCAATGCCAATGGTGAATGGGTATCAAGTGGCAGCAAGACGGAGATGCCGAAATGCATTGAAGGTACGACTTTAAATACATTTCTTATATTTTCTCAAATTAGTCATCATTTGAATCATACAAATCTATTGATGTCTCTGTGTATTTCAGTGTGTGGGAAACCTGAAAAATACTCTCCAAGTGCAGGCAGAATTTTGGGAGGTAAGGATGCCAACATGGGAGAGATACCCTGGCATCTCCTGATAAAATCTCAGAGTAGAGGAGGAGCATCGTTGATCAATGACCGATGGGCTGTCACAGCAGCTCATGTTGTTGACAATGTACGGGAAACCTCTTTGCAGCTGTTTGGTGGACTGGTAAATGCAAGAACAACAGATACGTCACCTAACGTAGTTGTCATGGACAGTGAGAGGATCATAATTCATCCTGACTACGTCAAGGACCGCACCAATTTTGACAATGATATTGCTCTTATCAGATTATCTTCCAGGGTGAATTTAGGCCCAAACCTCATTCCCATTTGTCTGCCAGAAGGAAACTCAGGTTTGCGAAACAATGTGCAAGGCACAGTGTCAGGCTGGGGGATAACAGAAAACACCAGTGGTTTCGTCACGTCTCATATGTTAAAATTTGTTCATATTGGGGTCTATGCTGATACAGAGTGTGAGAATACACCTTCCACATCAACTAACAAACGCATGCTTTTCACTAACAACATGTTCTGTGCTGGAGCAGAAGGAAAGGACAGCTGCCAGAAAGACAGCGGAGGTCCGTTTGTTTTGCCTATGTTGGCTGAAGGCAGAGAGCCTTTTCATCTGGCTGGCATTGTGTCCTGGGGATCGCCCTGTCATGAGAAGCAGAAGCAGAAAAAGGGTTATTATACCAAGGTGGAGAATTATGTAGACTGGATTAAGGAGACAATAGATACAATAGAGAAATCTGAAACAGAGGGAAAATGAGGATGAAAACACTCTACTACTAACCGTAATACTGTAACCCTTTTCAGGACCGATTCAGTTCTCTAAAATAAAACATTTTTATGAAAATAAAAGACTATAACCATGTAATCAAATGTACCAACATTGTTAACATTCAGCTCTAATCACTTTCTGACTTCATACTTCACTGGTGCATTAAAGGAATTTGCAAATCAACTACAGAGAAAGTGTGTTTTGACCAACTTAATAATAAACTGTATTTTTTGTCTTTTAATCATTAACAGCTTATCTTTTTTGCGAGGACCTATATCCACTGGAACATTTTTTTCTTTCATAATTTATACATTTTCCTCTACTATGCTACATTCAAATCTATTGGTGAGAAGCCTACAGCACCTTATATGGAAAATGTTTTGTGAATGACATGGCCACGACAAAGATCCCTGCCCATGGAAAAGAAAGATTTTAAGCATTTTGACACACATTGATGTTGTAATATTTCAATCAAACATCTCACGATAGAAATGTTTAATTCAGCAGCAGAAATTAGTTAGTTTTAATAACTTCAATAACTCATGTTGTTATTTGCAGTTTTAAATTACAATCTGCTCATTCATTTTATTTTTTATAAATGATTCTGTCTACAAACAAATCACAGTTGCTCTCTTAAAAACATGACTGGGATGTCACTTCCTCATGTGAGGCTGCAGCATTTGAAGTTATGCTGTGCACCAGTAGTGGTGTCAGTAATGGATTGAAACATTAGAATCAGTTAAAGCTTGTTCTTGGTCTTTTGTACTTCTGCATTTGCCTGCAACCTTCTCTATTTTGATTTTGATTATTCTGCACTGTATTTATTTCAGGATTTACTTTTATGTTTCTATTTAGGTATGTTTTTTCTTTGACTATATGATCATGATTAGATTAGATTAGATTTAAATGTATTGTCATTGTGCAGAGTACAGGTACTAAGCCAATGAAATGTTACCCTCTAACCAGATGTGCAATATCATAATGTACATTTACAGAAAGTGCAAAAGTTACAATATACAAATGGCATATATATCATATTTTGAATATGTGTACAGAGGAGAAATACTGTAAGGATGAGTGGTGTTATGAGGAGGCAGGACTATGATTTTTAGGTCTGTGTAATCACCTACAGCCACATGGTATCAATTTGATATTGCTATGTAGTCAAAGAGTGCAACTATGTTCTGTCAGGATGTGGCAAGCAACATCCAACTGCCCCGATCAGCTGCCTCACCCTGTGATTTGATAGCCTAATGTTGCATGCCCTCAAGTGAAAGGAAACCGCTTCTGTGTTTGAGGGTGCTGACAAAAAGGTCTAATAGCCTCCTCTAGTGGTAGAATGAATGAATCACGTTTGAATTAGCCAGAGTTTGTGGGAAAGGTTATTCTCAATAGATAATAATAATAATTATAAAAGATGAGTTTGCATTTCACTGCATGTGTCTGGTTCGCAAGATCTTTCTAATTCTTTAATTATTGACATTTTTTCCAGCATCTACCCTGTTTTTCTACAATTCAAAGTCAAGCGTTCATTTGATTTTGCCAAAACAAACAAGACATATTCCTGGCATTAACTCAGTGGGTTGCTAAATACTGGAAACAACAGACTTCGTGACATTAATGTTTCACTTGAATGTGAGACATTTGCTCCTGCAACAGCAGATCAGTTCACTCCCAGATATAATTTTTATGCGGAGATGGGGTGGACCTGCTGCATCATCTGGTAAGTTTAATTGGAATTTTAAACCCATTTATGTGTTATACTCATAGTTTTTGAAGTTTTCATTTTGTTTCTATCCTTATTCCAAAATTCACTGTGTATACCTTCTATCATAGTGGAGCTATTTCTATATCATTGTGTGTTATCTTCTGTACAACCAATATTACAGATTAGTCGTGTTTTATAGGTGGTCCATCTCTCAGTATGCCATATATAAAGCCTCAACAATGTTACATGCGATGTTTATGGTTGCAAGACTTGAATTGATTGTGTCACTGTGTTTATTCTTTCTCTGTTTGCTTCAACTTTGGACCAGCAGCTCAGACGACCACAAACTGATAAACAGATCGAACTCTCTCTGTTCATGCACCTTTGCAGGTTTCTGTATGCGTCAGTGAGTGAGTGCTGGCGGCTGCCCGACTCAGAGCCTCTAATGCATGGGGAGGTCCAGTCCCCCAAGTATCCCCAGCCTTACCCTCCCAACCTTCAGGAGCAGTGGGACCTCAGTGTGCCCGAGGGCTACCAGATCCGAATCACCTTCACACACCTGGACATTGAAGCTTCTAAAGGCTGCCATTATGACGCCCTTACAGTCAGAGCCACATTTCAACACATATGATACCCCTAACAACAGACCAGTGTTGTAGTGTTTGAGTTATAATTTGAGTGCCAGTGTTGACAACACTTATACGTATTACTAAATACTGTGTTCTGCATAAATGAGCTCAGGCATACTTTGGGTTTTCACAGCAGACTTTCCTCATCGTGATTAAGATTTTATCCCTTAATGATCCTTCAGGTTCTCTATGATGACAAGGTCTTGGGGAAGTTTTGTGGCCATGAGAATTCTGCTGATGGGCATCACCCAGGCAACCATCCCATCTTGTCTCCAGGCAACAGACTCACCCTCATTTTCCAGACAGACGACAGCAACCCAGAGAACCCCCAGAATGTGGGCTTCTCTGCTCAGTACCAGGCAATAGGTAGCACTTATTCATCTTCTGTCAGCTTTTCTGCCACATCCCTCTTCCACTACTGAACCACCTCCCACTAACTTAATGCCTCTCTCATTATCAGACATAGATGAGTGTTCTGCGCCAGAACCTGGAGACGGCTCAGGTTCACTCTGCTCTCAGATCTGTCTCAATGTCCTTGGCTCATACCTCTGCTCCTGTCACCACGGCTTCGAGCTTCGCTCGGACCAGCGTACCTGTGTGTGTGAGTATTGTCCAGATACACACTTCCCATGTATGTACGCATTTGAGTCACCCAAATGTCTACTTTAGCCAGAGACACTTATTATATATGGTTATACAATTAGATTGGGCAGAGAAGACTTTGTTTTTTCAGGGAGCTCTCAGCGAATCTGAGCAGCAACAAGGAGTCTGCTAGAACTAATCCCAAACATTAAGTTTAAGTTGATTTTGCAAACAGTTTGCTGATACAGAGCAACATCATTCGGAGTTGTGTCTCTGGCCACCAGCTGAATGTGTGTTCACTCTCCTGTTTTGGTCTCCAACAACTCCTGAGGGAAATATTTGGCTCTTTAGCCGCTCATCAGCTAATCACTAACTTTGTCTGCATTTGGTGTCGAGCAGGCAGCGTACAGTGGGGTTTATCAGAGATTTTGTACCTGTTGCAGCTGGAAATGGCTATGAGAACAGTAAGAGTGAACCAAAATAGTAAAGCTGCCGACTGTAAAAACCTTAACTGAAAGAAACTGTAAAGCTCCACGGAGTTGAGAGGAACAATGCAGATGAGAATGGTGAGAGTGAACCAAAACAGTGCTGGTCCTGCTTGACAAGTCAAAATGTCTGTTGTGAAGAGGGTCTATTTTGCTTGCACAGAGACCTGATGCTGTGTGAAAAACTGTGCTCAATGACGACAGTGTTGGTGTTGGTGGACATGCTGCGCCGAAGTACTGGGCGGATGACTAAACTGTTATAGAACTAGTTATAGAATATAACATTTCTTAACTACTCTTCCAAAGTTAACAGTATCGTGTTACCAATCCACTGAACCATTATCAAACTCTAAGCAAATAGTGTAGAGAGGCTAAGGCTCCTCACTGTGACACGTTGATACAAAAACATCTTGAAGTCCAGATGCATTTATGATGTTTAGTGAACAAACAAATGGCAAGCAATTTTGTATAGGAATAATTGTACCAAAAATGTGATAGTCAACAGACAATATCAAAGCCCTACTCACCCCGTTTGTCTACATCCCGTCATCCAAGTGAACAGGTAAATAGCGTGAAACCACACCTATGTGCCAATTACCAGAAGTGACAGTAACCAAAGAACGTGTGCAGCCCAAACAAATAATAAACAACACAGGCCAAATACACATTTTGGCTCCTACAGATAGAGTTGAGTGGATGAATACTTCATGTAGGGGTGAACCTGAATCATTTCTTTCTTTTCTGATTGCCCAGTATCCTGCGGCGGCGGTATATATGATGAGCCAGAGGGACATCTGTTCAGTCCAGGATATCCTAACCCCCCACCTCATGCTGTGACCTGTCAGTACATTATTTCTGTAGAATCTGGTTTCTATGTGTCTATTAACTTCACTGACAACTTCCACATCGAGAGCGTGGACACTCAGCAAGGCCCAAACTGTCTCCACCACTGGCTGCAGGTAACGACAAGCAGCTGCCGTACACTATGTATTTCTAAATGAATAAATGGAAAAAATACAGAGCACTAAACTTGTCATGCAATACATTAGCTGTGTACTAATCACCTCTTTAAAGGTAACCATTCCAGACAGACAGCCCATAAAGCTGTGTGGTGGAAAGAGTCCAGGTCTGATAGTCACAAACTCCAACACTCTCACGCTGGACTACCACACTGATGATGGCGGCCTGAGCAACGGCTGGAGCCTGGACTACAGCACAAACAGTGAGGGGGAGAGGGAGAGTAGAAATAACCAGATGAGCAATTAAACTTCAATTGTCAGGCCATTTTCTAAACATTTTTGCACCGTATTGTCTGATTGCAACTAACAGTTGGGTAACTATAGATATGTAGTTGATGTTACATGTCTGCTTGTCTATGGTGTTTCCAGGAATGAAGTGTCCATTTCCCGGTACTATAGCTCAGGGCAGGGTCACTCCTTTGTTGACCGAATACCTCTACAGAGACTACATCTTTGTGCGCTGTGACCAAGGATACAAGCTGATGATGGTTATATCAAACTTCACTTGTTTATTTGTCATTGTGTGCAATATAAAAACAACTATTGAGCTGATTTGTTATCAGTTCCCCTCTTTTCTCTGTCAGGATGGTGAGGAGGTGGAGAGTTTCTCTACCATGTGCCAAAGCAATGGGCAGTGGCACCTCCATCTGCCAGAATGCCACAGTATGTTTGTTACCTTTGAGATCAGAAAATTGAAAAATGAATGGAACCTTTATTGTGTTATTCCTGTGATTTTCTGTGTCTCCCTGGCAAACTATGAATATTTCCTTGTTTTCTTTCTTCTGCAGTAATTGATTGTGGAGAACCCAAACCTTTGCTGAATGGAGGGGTGACCTTCGTGTCTGGCTTTCAGAATCAGCACCGTTCTGTTGTTCAGTATCACTGTAATAAACCATTTTACTCTCTCATTGGGGACGAAAATGGTGAGATATTTGCAGATAGTGTTCAATGATGTACAGTTTTAGATTTTTCCTACCATTCCCACCAGCCATTAATTTCCATTAGCAGACTCTTACAACTTGTTTGAGTTGTATAATCTCTCACAGTGAACTACTGTCAGTTTAATCAGTGCAGGGTTTCAATATTGCAAACTGCACTATATTACAACTCAAGTATGAAGTGTGATAA
The DNA here is from genome assembly GCA_036023855.1 of Gadopsis marmoratus. Taxonomy (NCBI): domain Eukaryota; kingdom Metazoa; phylum Chordata; class Actinopteri; order Centrarchiformes; family Percichthyidae; genus Gadopsis; species Gadopsis marmoratus. The sequence goes on along the minus strand of JAVQJF010017531.1, from coordinate 6,274 downwards.
TCGATTTTCAATAGAACAGAAATGTATGGTAACAAATGGAAGCCTGGAAATACATTTAATACAAAATATATTTATAAAGCATTATAGTATGTGATTTTTTTTAAAGCACAGTATTAGCAAAACTGTTAGCTATGGTGTAATGTATACATGAGTTCTAGTAAAAATATATATGTAAAGGTAATGGTCCCTAAAGAGTAACTAAATGCCAAGCTGAAAAACCTAACTACCCTCCAAGCATCACTGAACAGTGTGTTCAGAAGTGTTCTGTGTTGCACCTGTTTCCACACCCAAAGGTGATGTCATGGTCCACTGACATGCCCTGGAGTACACTTCTGCATCACTTAAGCTAAAGATTAACTATGTTTTTCTTTTCTCTTGTTCTCTCTGCTCTTCAGTCACCTTCACCTGTGAAGCAGACAGAAAGTGGAGATCCAACAACGATTTTGTTGTCAGTCCAATATGCGAACCAGGTATTCGGTTTTCATTACAAAAATAAAACTATACGTTTGCACTTGTGTGAAACTTTATATATATTTATATATATATATATCTATATCCCATCCAGTCTGTGGCCAGCCTACAAAACTCATCGCTTCCTATCAGAGGATCATTGGAGGCAGTTACGCTCCAGAAAATACCATCCCCTGGCAAGTGCTATTAAGTTTTGGTTCAAACAGAGGAGGAGGCATGGTGATTGCAGACCACTGGATTCTTACTGCAGCTCATGTCATAAAACAAGGTGGTCAAACAGTATCAAGTGACACTCTACGGGTAAGTGGACTATCATATATCTGCATGGCCATTACCTTCATGTTTTTGAATTAACATTTATTTCCTCCTATGGTGTTGCTATGCAGATTTACATTGGAGTTTCTGATGTTGATACCATGTTGGGCTCTCCTGTGCATGCTGCCTCGGTCTTCCCTCACCCTGGATACAACGACACCAGCTTCTTAGACTACAACAATGACATTGCTTTGATCAAACTGCAAGAACCACTCACATTCAACTCATCCATTATGCCAATATGTTTGCCACCAGAGGGAGCCACATACACCATTGGCACTATGGGGTAAAGAAACAACTGCTGGGTCTGATTTCATAATGCTGTATAATTAATTTAATATGATACTATTTATTTTCTCTACTTTATATTTGTGAGCGTAGTCATTTTACCTTGCATTTAAATCTTTTGCATTTTCTTTCAGACTGGTGTCAGGCTTTGGCCTTACAGAGGAGGGCAATCAGTGGATTTTAACTAACAAACTGAAGTACGTGCAGCTCCCTGTGGTGAAGCAGGAGGCATGCAGTAACTCAATCACTTTGTGGAAGAAAACAAAGGAAAATGTACCAAATCTGACAAATAACATGTTTTGCGCTGGAGTCCCTGAAGGTAAGAAAGACTCCTGCCAAGGTGACAGTGGAGGCCCCTTCGCCCTGAGGAATGATGAACGGTTCTGGGCTGCTGGGATTGTCAGCTGGGGGATTGATTGCGGGAAGCGGGGAACTTATGGAGTCTATACCAGAGTCACCAACTACAAGGACTGGATCATCAAGACTATGCAGGAGAACTAAAACGTACAGTAACTCATTACAACGTGATGTTGATGAATCAAAAGTAAAGACTAAAACATCTACAATAAAATAAGAAAAAGAGAACTAATTTTGCGCTAAATATACTCTGTCTGCAGTGTTAATGCATATTGTGTCACAAAAGAAGATATGATTTCAGATAATCTTCCACCTGACGATAAAATGATCAAGTGATAATTTCTACTTATCATGATTAGTACCATTTCCAAACTTCCAAGAGTTATTGAATGGATGTCATACTGACTGTAAAGTCATTGCATTGTATTAAAATCTCCCAAAATCATTTTTTGAATAAAGTGGCATAACACAGACTTACATGTGTCTTTTCATGCATGTATCTCAGATTAGTCAAAGATCTCCTCTCTGGTGAAGATGATAACTGGTTTAGTGTCCACTGGTCAATGTAATAATACCTTGCACTATGGCAGAGGCAGCTATTGTGTATTGTTAATTACTGTGTATGTACGACTATATACTGTGAGTACTAGTCACGTAATCTCTCTCCATGAACTAACATGGCTCTCCTTCCATTAACTGTTTTGGGTCTTCACTGTACTGTGTCTCATACTCTGGAACGTTTTACTGTACACAACCTCTGTTGTACTCCTCATTCTTCTAGTTCGGTTAGCCAGAGTCACTGAGCTTTCATACCTGCTTTTATTCTTACTAGGACAATCAGATCCTAGAGGTTAAATTCCATTGCAAAATGCTACAGACCACAGCCTGCGTGATTTTAATGGTCGATTAGTCCACGAGTCATTTTGCCTAAAACTGCAGTCAAACAGAGATAAACAAATTGCAGACATTGGATGCGTTACATCTTAAGCATGATTCATTAATTTTTTTATGTTCATGTTGCATGCATGTTTTTGTGATTTTTTTACTTTTTCATGAATTTCTATCCTGAAAGCAAATTGCAGCATATACATACTATTAGTGTGGAACTACACCACAGCTCTGTCTATGAGCAGTGTCTTTAAGGTTGACTGTTAAGCTGTCAAATTCTGAAAGTACCACATAGAAAGCTAAAGCAATACTATGTTGTTGCAAAAGTTAAAAATGATTGTGCCACTGTGTTTGCTCTTTTTCTGTTTGCATCCCCCTCTGGACCAGCAGCTTAGTTCCAAATCTCTCTGTTTAGGCACAATTCCAGGTTTCTTCCTGCTGCCAGTCTTGATGCTAAGCTAGCTAACTAGCATTAGCCTCTTATCGCGCAGACGCGAGAGGGGTAGCAATCTTCAAACTCGCCACCCAGAAAGCAAATAATCGTTGCTGAACTATTCGTTTAGCGAAATAACACCGGGTGATTTTGAAAGGCGGACGCTGTCTCCATGGTAACCCGTGCTGCTCTGCCATTGGACGATCCTGTCTGCTCGCTTTTACTTTCGCTCCTCCGCTGCTGCATCACGCGCATGCGCAGGACAGCCAGACGGGGTCGCGCGTCCTGTACCACCTTAAGAGTTTATTATCAGATTATATTTATTGCCGTGCAGCTATTGTACCTTACCGATGGGATGTTTGAGCGCCTGTAAAATACTCGGCACTGTAGTGACGCAACGAGCTGCAGTTAGTTGCTGAAATCAAAAGTGAAAGTGCTTCTTGTCTTAGCAGCTACTCGTCTTTCTCTCGTTGCACCGACGTTAAACGTTGCCCACAACCGTCTTAACTTTTACAGTCACGGAACCGAGACTCCGTGATGATGTTCGGAGTCATTGTCTTTGGATTCTTCCTGACGTGCGTTTGCGGTAAGAGCGCTGATGTGGGCGCGTCGATGCAGCGCCGAATGGGGTCTAAACGTAGGAGTTGATCGTCAAGCTCCTTTTTAGATTCATTTTGCAGAGCTCTGTGAATTCCTACGTCCCGTGGACAGAATGGAAGGTGTTTTTGTGTACTCATGGTCTGACCTAGTCTGACCTAGAGCCCCCCAGTCAGATGCAGCAGATCAGATGAACACGCAAACATGTGACATTTGTCTAAAGGCAGGCAAACAGTTCAACGGTACATTTAAGTTTTCGATGGCTGAAAATGGAGCTTGGAATTTGAGTTTGTTAAAGTAAATCCCCCTGGAAATCAACAATTGCTTTTATAGGCTCAACTAAACAAACTAAAGTCAATAAGTGTCAGAAGTCTTTATTTTGCCTGTAAATTTGTACCAAATGAGGTAGTTCTTCCAGGAAGCCTAGGAAATAATGGTTGCGTAACATAAAGTCTTACCTTAACTTCTGTTTATTAGTAGACTGATCATGTTCAAAATGTCAACTTTTCCTTACCTGCAAATATTTTACTGTGTATAGTCAAAATGTGTCATTCAGTTATTCCAGATGAGACATTAACATTTTTAAGAAGACGTTTTTCCCTTTTTCTGCCCCTTGTTTCTCAGCTGATGGGGTTGCAGATGTCGTACTTTCCTGCACCCTGGTGGAGGAGGGAGTCGGATTGGGTGGAATGGGAGGCGGCGCTCTTTTCACGCGAACTCCAGCCACTCTCGTCTTAAGAGCCGTTGCAGTGGCTCCTGACGAATCACTGGAAACACTCACTGCATTTGTCCCTCCTTCAATCCCCGATCCAGATGCCATCCTGTTAGAAGCCACAGGTTTTCCCTTCCTTCTCAACGTGTAGTTTGGCGTCACATAAGCACAACCTGTGTTCAACGTCTGCTCTCATCCCTCTGTGGCAGCGTCATCACCTGAGATCCCCAACGCAGATGTGTTGCTCCACGCGGACTGCAATGAGCAGGAGGTGATGTGCGAAATAAGCCGTTACACTCCTCATGGATCCCAGGAAAGTTCAGATCCATCTTATTTTATGGTGTCCCTTAATGTGGAGGGAGCTGAGTTCAGCTCTACGCTGATTCTGCAGACTTTGACAGTGAAGAAGGACCAGACGACCGTCATACAAAGCAAACTGGGTCTGCCTCTTAGCCATTCGGGCACTCTTCTGACAGAACGTGAGATCCATAGTTGAATATCCTATTTCATCTTTTCATTGAAGTATTTCCATTCTTTGTTTTGTTAGACAGGTAATAACATCATTCTCACTACTTTTTCTCTGCTATTGTCTTTGCTTTCTGTCCCTCAGTGATATTCCTGGTGTTTTCCCACATTAAGTCTGTATCTGCCCCTCTGAGAGGCGACGTTCTCCTCTACTGTGGCTTCAAGCAGCAGGAGATACCCTTAGCGCAGGAGGTGGGCATTGAGTGGCGACTGCAGCACAGGGGGAAAGGCAGGAAAGTGCTTGAAATGAAGACGAGGCTGGATGGTGCAGAAGGGAGCACAGTGGGTAAGTGTTGTGTGAACAGGTGTCCCTGGCCTCTTCTTGTTTATCCAGGGTCTTTAGGACGATTAAAACTCTGAGGATGGGATTCTTGTGGCTCTAAGAGTGCTGATAATGGTACATTAGTGCAAGTTGGCTTAGGTGGCATGGAGGTTCATGAATAAATGAATGCAAATGGAAATGCAAAACATACAGATGGAGAGAACATAAAGAGCACAGCACCCATCTAAGTATGTCGAACAAATCCCTGTCACAGTATGGTCAAAAGCTCCAGAACAAGCGAGAAAGCGGACCTTGAGTTGAGATTGTTTAGTCGATTCCCGTTTCATTTCCTATCCACAGTGAATGCAGAAAGGAAGGGTTCCAGCATGGATGCAGCCCAGCTTGTTGGTGAGGGTAACGCCACTGTGACTCTGACCAAGCTGAAGGTTTCGGATGAGGGGACCTACATCTGTACTGTCAGTTTAGGCCTTTTCCATGCCCAGCAGATTATTCAACTCCACGTTATTCGTAAGTTTCACCCTCATCTCCTAATTCAGTAAAATCCACAGAATGTCTTTTAATTGCCTCTGCTGCTCTTTGTTTCAGAACCACCTGGTGTTTCACTCTCAGCAGAGAAGTTAGTTTTGAAGAAGCAGTCGCCCCAGACACTGAGCTGCCACTGCACTGAATACTATCCACTGGATGCTCAGGTCTGTAACTAGTATGCTTAGATATATATGTTATCCCTTTACTGCCATTGAACAACTTGGCAAGACATAAAATCAAAGGGAACCTGTCTGTGCTTCTAATTAAGGGTTAATCAGCCATTGCAAGTAAGCAAACATAATAACAAAGAAACCATGCTGCCTTTCTTGCTCTGGAAAAAGAAAATGTAGGTGCATCCCCAGGTGCATGCTGGTCCTATACCTGCCTACCTATATTAAACCTGAGGTGCCTATAGTGCTGCCCGTTTCTTGCAAAACAAACCATAAAAATAAACTACATAAACTTAAACAATGAGCAAAACTAAGTAAACTAAACAAATAACTGAAAGCGGCTGTTCGTTCCTCTTGTCTGCCTTCCTGTCGTCTTCCTGGATGATTCAAAGTCAGACAGGACTGAGGATTCTGTTTGCCAGGAAACGGTAATAAATAAATTAAAGCTCACCAGATGAATTGATACGTTTTTACCCCGTCAGTGATTCCAACATGTGAAATAACTCTGGTAGTTTTCAGATTACCTTATTTTTATACTCCCTTGAAAGTGCTTGAAAGATGCCTTGAAAGGATACCTTGGGATACCGTGAAATAATAATAATAAACTTTATTTATATAGCACCATTCATACAAGAAATGCAGTTCAAAGTGCTTTACAACAAAGATATTAAATGCACCAAGTGCTTTACAGAAGAGAATGCCATAAAACA
>JAVQJF010017529.1:0-13420 GCA_036023855.1 Gadopsis marmoratus | reverse complement strand
CACACACACACACACACACACACACACACACACACACACACACACACACACACACACACACACACACACACACACACACACACACACACACACAGTTGTTGTAAAGCTGCGAGACATGGCAGTGGACAAATAAATGGATTTGGCTCACAGGCATTTTCAATTATAGCACTAGTATCAGGAGACCATGAACAAATGACATTAAAGAAAATTAGGGAGCACTGGTTAACTGTACACCCCTAATACATCGATTCTTCATATTCTTTTAAAACACCAATATCATTTTAAAGTTCAGCAGTGGTCAAGTGGACAAAGTCTAGGACAGAAAGTGGAGAGTCTCTGAGGAGGACGGTGGGGGAGGCTTACCTTCACAAACACCAGGCCTCGAATTGTCTTCAGCAATAAAGCAGCTCCCATGGATACGACGTAAACAGTTGAATAATACTGAATGTGAGGGTTGAGTCTCATGCTGTTGCTCGCCATCGTTTCATTCGCCAAGATTAATGATGTGTTCTGAGGGCAGATGGAGCAACAAATTACAAAGACTGAGAGAAAAATAAATAAAAAATGTCCCCATGCAGGAATTTAGCCTCTAATGATATTGAGGAAAGCACACCTTGGCATACAAAAAGTACATGAAAAGCAGTCACTTTAATGATTTACTATCAAACACATTTCTCAATAGCAGCCACTGCCTGCTTTTGCTGCACATCTGTTTCTTCACTGCTCCTGCTTGTTTTTAAGTTAAGTTTACCGTGGTGCCGTTACTTTTTTAATCATGCACATTCAGATTAATGCTCAGTCAGCTACCACAAATCACTGAAGAATTGTAGTTATTTTTCTTTTGGGAGCCAAATATACACTTAAAAGAGGTGTCTATTAGGGTAAAGCGGGATCTGTTCCAAACTCACCCCTCTGCCCTGCCTGATCCAGTGGCTCAGCCACCAGTTACTGAATGCTATGCTGCCTGTGGTGGAGAGGAAGAAGAAAATGTTGATGATGAAGACGATTGGACCTCCTGCTGCTTTGATGTAGGCACAATACACAGACCAGGCGACTGCACCAGAGCCCTTCTCTTCAGCCTTCATTAGATTTTCTACATAAAAGACACAAGAAAGAAAGCAAGTTATTTGTGAACTATTCTCAAGGAAAATAAGCATTTAGCATTCATTCTACATATGGGGCATGAAAAGTGACAGGGTGTCTTACCCCCTTTCTTGCTCTCCACCTTTGGTCCCACCGTGGTAAAATCAACAGCACTGTCAGCCTTTTCTGCACCTGCCCTCTGCTCTTTGCTTTTTAAATTCTCTTTAATCAGATTCTAAATAGATACAAAAATGTAGACAAAGGAAATTAGTTTTGAAACTTGCCACCACCACAAATCACAGTAGCCGTAACAACAACACCCTGCAAGTCATTTAAACAGAGATATCGGTGACAGGGTCTTTAGCAGCTCACCAGTAAATCAATGCATGCATAAATAATGAAAGGCCATGTATGCATTAACATTTCCCAGCTATTGGGCTTGCCTTTCTGGGCTTATGAATAATTCAGCTTGTAATGCTCAATGTTATTGTGCAGTGGGGGCAAAGATGCCTAATTCAAAAGAGCTGGCCGGGTGCCTCATGTGCCCCTGGCCTTACCTCCTGTTGCATGCTGTTGAATAGGGTGGCATAGTCACGCTCTTTACCCATTAGCAGAGCATGGGTGCCGTGCTCAGCAATCTGCCCGTCCTTCATCAGAATAACGTTGTCACACTCAGACAGATACTAGAAAACAAAAACATAAAAAGCAGAGGCAAATAAAACAAGGATTTAATGTTGCATACACTTTGCAGACATTTAGAGCTTTAAACTTTATTCAGCTAATTGAGGTTCCTCTCAGAACTACACCATTCTGGTCATTAAAGAAGCAAAATCTATTAAGAGTGTCAACAAGTCATGGAGTATTTTTACAATGCTGAAACTACATAATTATACACTAGTCATCTTGGGAAAATTACACATTCTGAAGGAAAACTTGGTATCATTAGTTATTCACAGACAGTCCCTTACCTGCAGCTGGTGGGTCACAAAGAGCACCGTCTTGTCTCTGGCAACACCCCTGATAGCTTTATGGAAGACATGGGAACCCACACACGCATCAACAGCGCTGAGAGGGTCATCCAGGAGAAGTATGGGCCGTTCACTGTAGAGGGCACGTGCCAGGCTCACTCTCTGACGCTGCCCTCCACTCAGGTTGGCACCTCTCTCTCCAATCTGGAAAGAGAAAGTTAAAAGAAAAACTAAATTTAAAAGGCTCCATAAAAACACTTCTCTTCTTGCACAGAATTGCAAACAGTAACATAAACTAAAACCGCCACACAAAAACGCATTTTAATAAAATAAAAGATACCTCAGTCATGTCTCCATATGGGAGCTCTGCAAGATCTGGGAGAAGACAGCAGGCTTCCAGGACAGCATTATATCTGATGAGGAAAGATTAAATTAGGGATAAAGATCAACCTTTATTGCTTTTGTTCTTCATAATATGATTTTACAGTAGTTGACCTTACTTGTCTTGCTCATACTCATTTCCAAACAGTATGTTCTCCTTCAGTGAGTCATTGAGGATCCAGGCTTGTTGTGACACGTAAGCGAAGCCACCACTGGCAGCTACATTACCTTCTAACAGGGTCATCTGCAACACAAAAACAGAATGTTGACGCAAAGAAAACACTTGAAACATTCCTTTTCAAATTGTAGGTTGTGGCGAGGCTTTGTGTATGAATGAAAGGTTCAAAAACAGTAACGCTATCCTTGTGGCTGTGATTCATGTCTGCGCTGTCTGAAAAGGAAACTTAAAATGAGCAATCCAGCTGAATCTCACCTGGCCCAGTAGAGCAGACAGAAGAGAGCTCTTCCCGCTGCCAACACCTCCACAGATTCCAACCAGTGAGCCCTAGAAAGGGAAAAACATAGTGGCATGGTGGGAACTGCATGGCAAAGGTAAAAATGTCCTTAATCCACTCAATGTATGTGTTTGTGATGTTACCCTCTTAATGCGTAGGTCAACGCGGTGCAGGGTCTTGTGCAGTGGAGGTCGTATGCTTTGAGTGGAGGAGATGGTGCTCTGTGGACTCTCCTGCTCCATATTTGTGAGGAGACTTTGTGCGTTGGGACCCTCCTTGTTTCCTTTGCCGTCCTCTGTGGAAATGTACAGGCTGAGCTTCTCCCTGCGCAGCACGCGCTTCATCCCTCCTTGCTTCTTAGGGGGCGGGTTAGGTTTTGCAGCCGGAGAGCGAGCCTTTTCCCAAGCCAGTGTGGCGTCCTGAAATTCCACTGCATTGCTAGGATCTTCCGTTTTGACCAAAACAACCTCTCTGTCATCCATCATAAAGAGTCTCTGTGGAGACAGACACAATGGGTTACTTTATGTAACATTTAACTTTGACCACACATTGTGATGACCAACTCGACACAATTACTAAACTTTGAACTTGCTTGACTGCTGTTTCTTCTTTTATGCATGACTAAAATACATTTTTAAAAACAAGCTCAAAGTTTCTGTCTTTGTCTTCTGACTTATGCAAAAGACTTTAAAGCAAAAGATTGTTTAAATGTGGTTTAACATGTGCTATGTCATGAAATATTGGCAGCAGTGCCAATACATTACTCAGCCTCGTGCTTAAGGTACAGTCCAACAGTCTAGGAGTACTTCATTACTTCATTATGCACCGCCTTAGGGTAAAAACACAGAACACCTCAAGCCTTTTTGTGCAACGCTTGCTTACTTAACCCTAGCTGGCTCTGTGAAACTCTCTCACTAACATACAACATTTTCCATGGGTGTGGTATGTCGAAATGTCAGAATGTGGTGTTAGCGGGAGTGTGAGTATATGCACTGATCAGCCATAACTTTATGACCACTGACAGGTGAAGTGAAGAACATTGATTACAATGCCACCTGTCAGTGGATGGGATATATTTGGCAGCAAGTGAACATTTTGTCCTCCAAGCTGATGTGGTGAAGCAGGAAAAATGGGCAAGCGTAAGGATGTGAGCGACTTTGACAAGGACCAAATTAGGCTGACTGGGTCAGAGCATCTCCAACACTGCAGCTCTTGTGGGGTGTCCCCGGTCTGCAGTGGTCAGTACCTAACAAAAGGGGTCCAAGAAAGGAAAACTGGTGAACACTGGTCATTCTGTAGCTCAAACTGCTGAAAAAGTTAATGCTGGTTCTGATAAAAAGGTGTCAGAACACACAGAGCATCGCAGTTTGTTGCATATGGGGCTCGTGCTGTCAGGGTGCTGTCAGGGTGCCCATGCTGTCATAATGTTATGGCTGATCGCAGTAGATTGACAGTAAATTACAATGTTGGGATTGTAAAATCCTGTAGTGCGTCAAAACACAAACTGGGTGTCTTAAACGACATCCATAGCTCAGTGACAAGGGGGGCTCAGTGATAAGGGTGTCTGACAGACCTTTGGTTATATTTCTCACCTGAAATCTTTTGACTGCGACAGCACCCTCCGACAGTGACCTCACAGCCAACGGTGTGACCTTCAGGGCAAAGGTCATGGAGTTGAAAACAGCAACCACAGTGAACGCCTGAGGTAAGATGTGTAGAGATAAAGACAGTTATTGGCAAAAACCCCCAAACTGAAGCGACTACACCTGACGTTAAAATCTATAAATGCTCATAATGGTTAGAGGCTTGTCACATGAACTTTTTTAAAAAGTTCCAAATGGAAAAGATATCCATTTGGTTAACGTAAACAATATTCTATTTTCATTATGGGGGGATTTTACAGTGATAATAGAGAGTTGACAAGAAATGAGATGTAACAAATCACCCCGGCCAGATTCGAACTGGGAATGTTGTGGTTAATGGCTGGCGTCTTAACCCCTAAACCACAGGGGCACCACAGGAAATATAACTTCAATAGAATTTGATGGTTAACATAACAAATACCAAGTGTGTTTCTAGTGAAGACAGATTAATTCAAAATGGAAATATGCAGTAAACATAGGTTCCCATAGTCAAATACCTCAGCTGCAGAAAGGTCATAGCCCAAAGCCATATGTAGGGTGAAAGTGCACGCGCTTGCTATCACCACGACTATGGGAGCCACACCCACTGTGAGGCTCTGGACAACGCCAGCTCTCTCCAGTATCCCCCTCTCTTCTGATCGCACCTCTGTTAAAGAGATAAGAGCGAGAGAGGTGATAAAAAGGCAAAGACGGCCAGAAAGAGAAAACATAAACAAAAAGGGTTCTCCAGTGCACATTCAATAAACAACACCATAAGAGTCACTAACCAACACACAGCAAGTCGACAGAAATAGATACAAGAGGGAGGACAAGGCCCCCACGTCCGTACATGGTATGAAAGGGGCTTCAAAACCTGCTGAACCTTGATAACTGTCCAAGTGTAATGGCCAAATCCTGCCACCATGTTTGCATCTCCCAAATGCACACGCTAGTTTCACCCAGTTCATTGGGTGCAACACTGGATCAAAAAGCCTGTGCATCCTTAATTCACCCGCAGCAGCTCTGTGTGTGGAATAAAAGAACGCCCTCCTCCTGGTCCATGTTATTCTACGTGGGTTATGTGTGTTCCAGCGTGGATTACAAAGCAATAGTCACTCAGAGCCCCGGGGCAAAAACACTGTGATCGTCAATTTAACCACTTTAGTAATTGAAGTGAATGACACTGTAACTCTTAAGACTCATTGGCCATTAAGTTGAATGCCAATTAATTATGATTATAATAGGTAATCAAAGGACAGCAGTGGAAACGAGACCCACCTGGGTAATTTAGAGCATGATTAGAGGGGGGAAATGATCTTTATCCAAGACCTACAGCAGGGGCCTCATGAGAAAAGGCCATCGCTAATTCAAGGGTAGGTAGAGTAGCCTTGACAGTCATTCAAGGTATCATGAGGCAGCAAATTAACCTTGAAGCCAAGGGATTCAAACCGGCCTTGATTATAAAGGATGCCGCAGTGAAAGACGTAAACGGAGCAAGCTAATGAAAATGGATTTAGGGTGAGCGTTATGTTGCTAGTTCACTAAGAGGATAAGTCTAATTTCAGGAGATAAACTGGCCATTTAGTTACTAATTTGCAACAGTGACAGGAGTGCAAATGAGGTGACCCTTTACTCTGAGCGAGTTGGGAAAAGAAAGCCCAATAAAAACACTAAACAGCATGAAGTTTGCATCTCTAGAAAACTTCCTGCTCCGGACTACAAACAATTTTGATATCATGATATCGTTGTGTCATTTTGGAACATGACAGCCACTCACTGTGAATATTCTGCGCAAAGGCATCCTCCCAACAGTACATCTTGATGAACTTTATGCAGCCCAAGATCTCGTTCATCAGCCTCACACGGCGGTCGGTCACCACCACACACTTTTTGCGGAAATATGCTGTCAGTCTCGATGCAAGCATCTGCCCAGACGGGAACAGAGGAAATGATGACAAGAGAAATAAGTGGCAGGGAAGGAAATGAAAGCAGACACAATCACATTAGCTGTGCTGCAGGCCTGTCCGTGGGACCAGAGTGATAAATGCCTTTCACATCAATACCAGGGTCTTCGGCTGTCAGACTCCGTCTTAGACTGAGTGAAATTTGAAAATAAAACAGCCACACAGCTGACAGGAGATTGATAGCCAAAGAGTTATGATGCTTTTAAAAAGTGCTGGTTGTATTCTTCAACAGCCTGAATTAATGTAGAGATTCTAAAGCGATGAGTACTCGTGTCTTCTACTAACCAAATTTAAAGAAAGTTGTAGCTCAGAAAGTAATGAGTCAACAATAAAGCAACATCTCTAGTGATTAACTTTTAATAAAACTTTTAGACATTCTATTGCTTGTCACTGCTATAATGAGTGCGATCATTACTTGATGTACATTTTATAAACGTCTGTAATGAAACTGCATTTTGTTGTTGACAGCAATTTACACTTTATTAAAAACACAGACAGTTCGATCTGACAATCTACTCTAATTTGTGTGTCATAAATGTATCCTGTTTGCCAACTTCTTTATAACAGCAGCAAAAGCCTCAAAATTTGAACTGAACAATGTTTTTATCCTTTGTCTCACTGTTACAGATGTTCTAGCTGACGTCTCACCATGGTAGGGTAGAAGAGGATGAAAATGGCTGAGCCCATCAGAGCAGTGGGGCCCAGGAAGTATGTAGTGTAGGACAGACCAAGCATTCCCACCAGGGGCCCCCCGGCCAGCAGGCAGCCCACTGACACTGCTTCATACACCCGCTGGCCATCACTGGAGCAGATGTTGATCAGCTACGTAGAGAGACAGAGTCATTTACATTCCAAATTACATTAACAATCTATAATTAACTAAATCTTTTCAAACAAGACACGCTGAAACCTCACTGCTAAGGCTATAAGAGCGATTTTATAAATACAGTTGTCCGTATTCCCACGTTTACTTGTTGGACAGTGATTCCTCTTAAGCTGTGTAAAGACTAATCTTAGATATCCTCCCCTCCCTCAGGCTATGGGATTTCTCGAGATCTAAGCAGGAATAGTGTAAGAGCAGAAATTAAAACCATCTCAATCATCTGCATGCGGCGCCCTGCAGCGAAGGATGATTTAGTTAATTTGGAGATGAGTCCCCTCCAGGGTTATATCACCTACCTCGCCTGGACTGATGTCTTTAATGCTGCGTAGGCGGAGGATCTTGTTGAAGGCAAAAGTAAGAGCTGCCCCTCGGAGGCGTGCTGCCGTGCGGTAGTTGACGGCCCACATGAGCGCCTGACACCAGGAGCGCATCAACTCCATGAGGAAGATCCCGGCAACCAGAGACAGGCCGTATGGCATGAAGCTCTGTGAGCTCTGGGAATACTCCAGCAGAGCTCGAACCAGGAGAGCCTGGAGACGAACAGGGAGAAAGGGAACAGGGTGGGAGACACGATAAAGGAAACAGCAGACAAATAGTAACAGAACAAAAATGCAGGAACACGGAGAAGATAAAGAACAGAGAGATAAAAGCAAGATGGTACAAATTAGGGAATGCCAGAGATAGAGATAAGCAAGGCAACCATATGAAAAAGAAGAAGGAAAATGAAAGAGAATATTTTAAATCGAATTAGAGATCATTATGAGTAAATAAGTGTAAAAAACTGGAAAGAACGGTCACACAGACAGACAGTCAATTTAAAGGCCTGATGGACACGACATCAGAAGACCAATGACATTTTGTGATGAATCAACTATGTAAAACAAGATTGGAAATTGATAAACTGCATAGAGAGAATATACAACATGGCTTTGTCATCAAGTGTACAAAATAAATCAGCCAGGAATGAGACACATGCGTCATTGTGTAAGAACTAAATCCAGATAATGCTATTAGTTGCGGGTAGTAGCAAGCACATAGTGCACACATAACATCACATCAAAATAAACAGCTTAGAGGACGAGGAACAATGGGACCGACTCCAAACATAATTACCCTTTAGTTTAAGGTGATTATTAAATCTGTACTTTGAAGGTCTCTGTTGTCTGATGCACATCTATGTGCATTTTGAAAAAAAGACTGCCTATTTCCGGAGCAAAGCGTGACTGGGTACAAACCAGCTAATCTATGGTATTAATATGGGTTTCACTATCTAAGGCTTTGTAATCTCCCAGTATGGTTTCATTTACATGTCCAGACCAGCGTGAAACAGGATAAAGCGATTTTCAGAAAACGCATTCGGACTTGGGACACCAAGCCAGTGACTGTGCTGAATGTCATATTAGCCGAATCAGCGGAATATAAAAAGGAGAAGGAGGATTCGGACGGCACTCACGGGCCCAACGAAGCCTGCCACCATTGTGAGAAGGAGGGAAAAGATGGCCACCAGCATGCGGGTTTGGCAGAACCTCCAGAAGACTCTTGACAGGGATGCCCCCTCTCGACCTTGTCTTTTCAGCTCGTCATGCCACAAAGTTGCGAGCCTGGAACCAGAAACCAGGAGCACGAAATGATGACAAGCTCAACCAGACATCATTACATTGTTACTGAACTTAATTTACTGACTAATGAGAATCAACGATTGTCCAAATCTTCCATTATTGCATCACTCTCGCACATGACTGCTATGCAAAGTGCTGTGGTACAGTACCAATTAACTATATGTAAAATGTGGCATTTTTTAAAGGGCAAAATTATCATAAGTGAAAAGAATACGTTATGTATTGTTGTTTTTCCTTAAAATAAGTTGATTAAAAACAGCGGAGTTGCATCTCCGATTTATCAGACTACCCAAAAGCACAATGGGGGATATAAACAGTCTGGCAGGCAATCACAAAATTGAAATGGTTGAAAATCACAGAAGAAAAATGAAGGCAGCTAGGCTGATAATAATGTAAAGGTGACCTGCAATATACAATCATGAATGATGCATCACATAATTAGACTGAAAAAGGTATTATCAAACATGTTAAAGATGTGATAATGTACCTTTATTGCTGTATAATGCCCCTTGAAGAGGGTAAAATATCTTGTTGGCCAAATGCATCATTGCTAATGACTCTATAAAGCAGCACCAGAGCAGCTGCAGAAAGTAATTTACGCACTAATGACTTTATTAAAAACGTATCAGAAATAGACAGAACATTAAACCACCTAGACTCTCACACAGCCTAATAATTACTAGTTGAAGTCAAATGGTGTTGAATCTAAGAAATTACAATTAATTGCAGCCCAATATCTTCATGGAGCACAGCTTGGGTAACTGGAAATTAAACTCCTATATAAGTAATACATTTTGCGCTGCTGAACTCCATCAATGGACCAAGCAAGGAACAGTGAACAATGTGCTGAAAGAACTAACTAATTAACATGTACCTATATAATAGTAAATACTAATACACTACATATATCCAGGGTCATGTGTATTCATAGTTTATCATCATAATTCACATCATTTGCAAAATGTCAAACCTCCACGAACCACGATAGGATAACAGAGATTTAAGTGCATGAGTGGTCACACACACACGAACGGAAATGGGAGCACCAGGGCAACAGTTTAGGATCCAAAGGAGGAATGATTTGCTTTTAAACATGGCTGAAATGCTCCTAACAGCCATCGTCTCAGTTTGCCAGATGGCAAGCGAAGCTGATGTTTCGGGAGTGAGAGTGTTTTGGCCAGGACATTGTGTTCAAGGTTCGCACCTCACTGAGCACCAACAAGTGTCAACTCTCCCAGGGTGCTTTTCCCATTCCCCCTCTCGCCTTCGTCTCAGCTTTGCATCTGCGATTGCGTAACTGTTCTTGCTAAGTAAACACAAAATAAAGACCTCCCGTCTTCAGTGACTCGGCATTCCTCATGAACACCCGATCACCACCCGTGCCAATGTGATGCTGATTTGCTCCTTTGTGGTTTCCCTTCTATCTGCTCTTTTAACACACAAACCAACAGCAGCACCAAACCTCCAGACCCTGAGCCAGAGCCTTTAAACAGCTGAGTTGTCACCAGATACAGGCGTGAACTTCCTCAAATAGTCACCCGCCTCTGCATTGGCAAATCATGACATCATGACTCAACAGCACGTGAGTTGTAGAAAAAGCATTGGTTTTCTTGTCGGCGAGCAATAAAAATGAAGTGCCCCCTAATAGCTTCATTGTAAGTCTTTATTGGTCATTCACAGAATTAGTGCATTGCTACAAGGCATTTCTCAAGATGTGGGTTGGCAAGAGTGCACTGACTTTTATCTCATGGTCTGCTCCAGCCTGTCTCCGGTCAATTACAGCCAATGAATGTAATGAATGTCACAGTTCGTCGCAGGTAGAGGAGTTAATGACATAACAACCCAAGTCAGGCACCATCTCTTGCTGTAATCTCTAATCCCCGCTATACTTAGCAGCCTCCCATCACAGCACAAGGTTCCTGCATTGGTAAAGAAAGGTTGGGTATTTATCAATTAGGTCTCAGTGCACAGACTGACCACATACAGTACAAGCATACAAAATCCTATACACCCGTTTCCATGGCAGGGAATTGCAGACTTATACTGAGAAATGCACCTGTTTTCCTGTTGCCCTCTACAGTATGTCCGATAGGGCTGATAGGCTTACCACCTTTATCTTGCTCACAATTAGGGCAGGGAAAGCAGAGAAGGATTCTCAATATTTGTTCAAAGAAGAAAAACAATACCAGGGACCCTACAGTGTGGGAGTGAAGCAGTGTGATGTAGATCAGTTCACCTGAATACGCCTTGATACAACAAGTGCCACTGGGTACTTGAAACAAAATACTTTTTTACCCTATTGGATCTTTCTTTGTTTCACCATGTGTGTCTACATTACAAGACATGATTAATTCCTGGGAAAACTAGCAGGGTATTTGCACCACGTATTACACAATACTAACTAAAGCAGAGCTTCTACAGTATCAGCAAACAGCGAGTACCTGTTATGTAAAGGTACCCTGTGTCAAAAGTTGAGCTTTATCAAGTTAGCACAAACTAACTGAGACACAGAAAACCTGGGACGAGGTAGCATTCCAGCATATGAGTGCTAGTTGATCTCACTGAGCAGCATATAAGGCAGATGCCATGTGCAGTCTGCTGTTTGCACTGTACGAAAAGTATCCAGCTGGCAATATTCTATACTTTTCTTAATGTCAACAAATCACAACCCTACTCTGCGTCAGTCTGCATCTCAGTATCTTTCGCCTTCTCCAGCTTGCCTGTGGCTCTCACGCCCACCGGAAAAAAATCTTTAAAAACATGTCACAAATATATATTTAATAAAAAAAAAAAGACTATTTGCTAAAACAGCTGGGGCACATTTTCTTTTAGTAAACATTACTCAAAAAGGAGTAAGAAGTGCATTTGTTTGTCATTTTTGGTTGCCATGTTGGTGTGCTAGTGAGGATTTATGGCAGCAGTACGCTGTACATGGGACTGACTACAAATAAACAACAAAGCCAACGTTCCTGGTAAAGAAGGAACATGTCACTTAGTGCAATGGTGTGGCTCATGAATGTGTTTTTAATCATTTTTGGACAACAATGAAAGTCTATGGCACAGGGGAATCAGCTGTGTCTCACGAATGACTCTTGCGTGCTATAATTTCTCCCTTCGACAAATCCTTTTCATGTCACGTCTCACCACAACAACAGTTTTCTGGGAACACTGTGTTTCATCACCAAATTGAGTTTTCTGAACACCGCAGGTCACTTTCATGACGCAAACCGCGGCGGTGCCACGGTTACCTCACCTTTGGCAGTTGATTTCGGAGGCTTCATGGCAAGACAGTCCCCACACATCATCCATAGACAATCTGGACGCCTTGTAGGCCTTCAGTGCCAGTGGGGAGAGCCAGTGCAGAGTCATAAATGAGAAAAGGCCAGCGTTGTCGACTGGGTGCTGGTGCCTGGAATAAAGAAGGAGACGTGGAAATGGATGAGATGTCTAAAAGTGTGGGCATGCACAGAGGTGCTACGTTGGGGGAGTAGGCCCACATAGGCCACTGTGAATGAAGCAGCGCCTTTGATTGCCAGAGTCAATGAAAGGTGAGTCATGCCCGCAGTGTTTGAACAGTAATTTGCACGCTCTTCACAGAAATCTGAGAGAGCAGCACAAAAAAAACTTTGGAGGCAGTTTATCAGTCGGCATATGTTCAAACACTGTGCAGTCTGTTGCTAGGTGATAAGTTCCCACCCCTTATCATGGCCTCCTGCTACCTCCCAACAGTCACCATATCAAGCAGTCAACACAACAAATGTGACGTTTTGTGTCTGTGTGTGTCATTAAATAGATATTGTCTCTATCTGGCTGCCTGTCAGATAGTCGTCACATGAACTTAAATACGTTTACTTGTGAGTTATCCTGAAGGGCTTTAAAAGCTGCAGGCTTTTCCGGTAGCGGCCCCGTCTCTTTGGCCCCCTCTCCGCTGATGCCTCGGCTTCCTCTTCCTCAAGCTCTGGTAGCGGTTGCGGGGAGGACAGAGGCAGGCCCTCCACCCGCCCAGCTGCTTCTAGGGCATCAGGGAACATGGCAGACCCTGTGGGGTGAGAACAGCAAAACTACATTAAGCACAAATACATTTCAGATGTGAAACAACAGCCTACAAATATACAACTACAGATATTAACCCATTGGTACCTGGTATCGCCGCTGCAGATACAAACGTCTAACTCCAACTTGTCTGATCTGATTTGACACAGTCATTGAAAACAAGGGAAGCAACTAATAATTATTTTCAATATTGATTAATCTGTCATTTATTTTCTTGATAAATCTGAAATTAATTTGGTCTTTAAATTGTGAGAAAATGGTGAAAAATGCCCATCACCATTTCCAACGGGCTCCAGGTGATGTTTGCAAATAGCTTGTTTTGTCCGAATGAACCCAAAGATTTTAATTTTACTATATATATATATATATATATATATATATATATATATATA
>JAVQJF010017524.1:0-38565 GCA_036023855.1 Gadopsis marmoratus | reverse complement strand
TGTGTGTGTGTGTGTGTGTGTGTGTGTGTGTGTGTGTGTGTGTGTGTGTGTGTGTGTGTGTGTGTGTGTGTGTGTGAATAATGAGCTGACATCAGCGCACAAATTCATTGAGCATTTGGTGTAATTGAAGCATTATTTACATGCATTCATCATGGTGGAGAGGCAGTTAATCCATGTGGTTATAAGCATTTGTGGGTCAACATGCAGCGGGCTGTATCCTTCTCAACACAAGTCATTTCTTTTAATGACATCTGCAGCATGTATGTAAGACAGCTTCTAGACATGATCAACAATACAGAAGTGGAATTACAAATGCTGCCATTCCTGTTCTCTCACTACATGCTTCGCCTTGACAACATGATTCATCCTGAGACCTTATTGTTGATGATGATACACATACAGATCTATCTTTTTATTGCAGCAATTTCATTCAGCTACAGTAATTTAAAACAGCCTTGGTGCCATAAAAGAAAAGACATCTAAAGCTTTTCTGCAGATTTTCTTTTTTGGCCTAGATACTGTTTTTCCCAATTATCCAAAACCAATTAGCTATCTTGAATGTTAAATATGCTGTACAAAAAAAAAGCGAATAAATACAGTCTAAATTTCAAGCTGTTTCAATTCAACTGACAAATATTGTGAACATCAAGACTGTTAGATCTGTCTTTTTTCCACTGGCGTGGATGACATGGGTGATACACTCTACTCAGCCAGGAAAAAGTCTGATGTGGGTTAAGAGTTCAAAAGGTGCAGAGATTTTTGGTAGGACATTCCCAGTTATGTGTGAAGTTCATGGAGACAGTGCTTCCTCTCCTGAATGCCCTTGATGTGCCCCGACCAGCAGGAGTTGCTTTTAACTTGTCAAAGTCAATATATCACTTCTCTTACAGCCTCATTTCTAGGGCAGCGCTTACTAGGATGAAACACATGGACAGTTCTATCATCAGTTTGACATATTGCTAATTTTACATGATTTTGTATTTCTAAGACATGGTTACAATGGATATGCTAATAGTCTTACAAAATAAAATACCTACAACCACAAGAGGGAGAAATAAGCTTTAACTGTGCAACCACACACCGGAATAAAGATTTGGGCAGCAAAAGAGTAAGGCCAACGCAACAATTATATAATATTTCTTGTAATAGTTTAAGTGGCTGCATGAGATATGAGGTGAAATTTGGAGATTTGTCAATATGCCCTACTGCATGGGTCTTAGCTTATTAAAAGAGGGACAAAGTGGAGAACAATTTTTGCCGCATATTTCCCTTTGCTTAAGGCAAATAAACAAAAAAAAGAAGAAGCAGTAAGTGACAGTTACGGACATTTTCATTACAGCATTTTTCCAAGACTGCAAGTGAAATATTGCAAACAGGTAAAACCTGAAAACAAAATGCACATAGATGAGAAATTTGGCTTTAACAGCAAAAAGCTATTTCAAGGAAGTAGAGAGCTAGTGCACTGCAATTGTTCTGCTGCTTAAACATATATAACTATATTTGTATACAAGACATACAGTATTGTCAATTTTGAATGCTTTGTGTGAACTGTGTGATGCTGAGAGGCTTAAGGTAAAGGTGACACATGAGCCATGGTCTGATTTAAGTAACCTATACTGGGTAGGTATAAATGTGATGGAAATGTAGGGGGTTGGGGAGGTCATGGTTCAGCGATGAAGCATCCTTGTAAAATGCAAATTAAACTGCATAATGCATAAGAAGACAGGCTTAAACTCACACTTATATGACATGGGAAATGTCATGAGAATGGAGTCTGAACAACACCTCTAAGAGATTGAATTTCACTGTAATCAGTATTGATAGGAAAGGTCATTCTAATTCTAACTGGTGACTGGATGGGAAAACGGAATCAGGAAGACATTGGATGCCTAAGTGCGGATATTTGTGTTTACGGGTTAAATAACTGCAGGAGGAATTGCACGTCAAATTAAATTAGGTGAGATTGGCAACAAAAGCTGCAAGATTCAAAATATGATCAGTCAGCAACACAAAACACAGGGAAAGACTGGGAAATGCTAAACTGTGAGGAGAGGCCGCAGGGAACAGACAGTTACTGGTCTCTTTAATAGCACACGGCTGCATAATTATTAAGAGATTACAGGTTTGAGTCAGCAGAGGCTGTAGAAGTCGGCCTGTTTGTGTACACCACGTATAAGACACACCATCTAGAATGCTCAGGGATAGTGTGTTTCAATAAGAAGCTCCAGTAGATTTACGGTATTACTTGAAGGTGTTGTTGGACTACAAGCTAGCGAGAAACCAGAAAAGTTGTTTTCTCTCTCCGTTGTATTGTACAAGTGCCCGAGGATTCCATTCTGCCAGTCTGTTGAGCATATGGTGTTTATTTCACCAATTTTAGTACAACAGATCGGCTTGGTCTCAATTCAAAATACATTTTATTCCGACAGATCCGCCCTATGTGAAGGGGAAAGCAATCCACAAACTCATCTTGTTTAATAAGCTGCCCATTTAACAGTCTACGCATGTGAAAATAACAAGGCATGCGTACATAACAGATTTCAAATAGAAGGGAATAACCTGTGTGAATAAAAATCAGTGGAACAACATAATGGCAGTGTGCCTGAATCTGAGAAGTAATATAAAAAATAATCAAGCTGAATTCCATTTCAGGGTCCTGGTATTGTGCATGCTGCTTCACTGTCACACTTTCATTGTTTACTGGGACACTTAGAACAGAGCAATTATTATTATGTTATAAGTAACACTGTGCTTTTCCTACTATGACAATCAGTCGTATCCAGTCAGTATGGATGCATGTGCATACATGGGTTTGTACCATTTTACTTATGGATTGCCAGAAAATGTGAAAGAAGACTGTTAGAGTCTACAGCCAGGCTAGTGGCTCTGTGAGGCTGTACTTGGGCACAGCGTTGCTTGAAGCTAAATGCTAACGTCACCATGATAACATGTTCACAATGACAATGCAAACATGCTGATGTAAATAGGTACAATGTGTACTATGTTCACCATCTTAGTTTAGACGATTAGAATGCTAACATTTACCAATTAGCACTTAACGTGCAGTACAGTTACTTTTGCAAGTATTAGGTCATTAATCAAAGTATTGGACAAATCAAAGTTTTACCTGATGATGACGCTAGATTATTCCTCCTCTGGGCACCATGGATATCTGTGCCAAATTTCATGGCAATCTAGCCAATAGTTGTTGAAATATTTCAGTCTGGACCAAAACATGCACGAATGCCAGCCTGGATAGCTTGTAGTTTTCTCCTTCCTCTTAAAATCTTATACATTTTGAAAATGTTGTATTTCAACAAGAGATACTGAACTGAAGTAAAACCAAGGTCATACACACAGCAAAGACCAAGGCACCGTGAAAACAGAGTCTGTCACCTACTTACATTTCAAAAGGTGTTATGATATGATGATGGAAGTGGTATTAAACTGCTTTATATCAAAGGCAGAAGTAATGAGATGGACAAAGACCCCTGCAGGTCAACTGAGAGGATTGCGGCAGTAAATGAGATAAAAGCATGTTTATTTGTGTTGTGAGTGTGTGACTTGTGAGCGTGTTAATAGGCGTGTTTACCTGTGCCCTCTGTGAAATGACTCCTTCAGCCTCTCTTCATAAAGAAGAATGTTTACATTCACAAACAAAGCTTCAGTTACAGCTAAGACGTACATTTAAAGCCTGAGCGAGCAGCGAAACATTTCCTCGCATGATGCGACTCCTCCGCTCACTAACATAATATTCATCATCATAATCAGACGCAACAGTCCCAAAACAAAAACACTTCTAAGGTGTAAGGTGTGATCAAGGATGAAATATAATCAGTCTGATCTGAACGGATAGCTGCCTGGAATATATAATGAACAGAAGTATTTTAATGTCAGTAACGGCTAACAATGTAGAGGGACAGCAAACAGGCAACTTGCTAATGATGCTAATGATGATGATAAATGTCTCATAAGGGATGTTAGTCTGTTCTTGTTGTAAGGCTGATGGGCTTCCAAGCACCGTCTTGTGTGATCCTTTACTGCCATCTAGTGATTAATCCACTTGGGCTTGTTTTAGAACAGTGAACACAAACCACATTATGTGTTTGCTTTGTATCATACTTTTATTCTTTCTCGTAGCTCTTGTGCTTATATCTTTTTTACTTATTTTACGCTCACCAGTATAATCCACTCGGTACCAGCGCTGCTTCCGAGGGACTGCTGCATCCATAGCGAATAAAACAAAAACGCAATCAAAACATAGTGTGTTGGACCTCTCTGCTTGTATCTTTGGAATAGGTGTGATTTATTTTGATATATATTTTTGATACAAGTTCATATTTTAAGGCACATCCTTACTCACTGTTTGGGTGGACGCCAGCCCCCTTATTTCTAGGGACTGCTGTCCAGTGTGTCTCCCTTCCCCAGCGCCAAGTGCATGCTGGGATCGTCTCCAGTCACCTATGATCCTGTACAGAAAAAAAATGATGAAACCATTATTGTAGTATATATGTAGTATCGTAACCCGGGATGTACAGACTGTTCATTGCACAGGACTGGGTGACTTTTATACAAAATCAAAAATAAAGGAGCACAAAAATAAGGTAAAAATGCCCAAAACCCAATCTATGCTTTAATAGCTTCAGTTACGGCGTGTCGCATTTACGTGCTACGTCACTGGCATGCGTCAGTCTAAACTGTAAACACTCCTGTTCCAGCAGCGACTTTGTGGGGTTAGCTGACATGATGTGCCAGCGTTTAATATTTCACCTGCCAAAGGTTTCCAGTCGGCGCTGCAATTATTATTTCTGTTACGAGCCCAAGTAGATATCATATGGTGTTATAACATCTTTTTTTTTTTTAGGTTTTACAAGATCGCATCAAGTTACTGTCATAAAAGTTAATCTTAGCTAGCTTCAGCTAGCTAACTCTCAGACGTGTAAAGTTTGCCTCCTCCGCGAAGGAATTAGACGCAACATTATTTCGGCCGCTGTATATATGCTCTGTGCTAAAGGCTCACCTTGCCCTCTTCCTGAAATGGTGCTTCCCTTGGTGAGCCTTTGTGCCCGGGAGGTGGTGAGTGACCACAGCTCGTCGCCCTGCTGGCTGAGGTTTGTTCCCAGGGAGCTGTACCGAGCGCTGCTGGAGGCCGCGTTCGCCGGCTGCAGACCGCTGGCTGTGGGTGAGCTGGTGCAGAGGTGGCCTGAACGCGCGCTGCGTGTCGGCGGACGGAGGAAACAAGGGCAAGCGGCGCCGAATCGACTCTGCATCCAGGCTCTGTTGCTTGCAGTCGTCAGAGGACTGTCGGACCAAAGGTGAAGTAGTTTGTCGTCGTAGCTGCAGTGGTCATGATCTGTAAACGCGTCAGTGTTGTTTCTGTGAGCAACATTTAGGACCCATTCCTCAGTGGTGCAATGTAGCTAAGTACATTTACTCAATCTCTGTACTTAAGTATAGTTTTGAGGTACTTGTACTTTATTGCACTCGTAAATCATGATGTATTTTTTATCAGTTAAGCTACCCGGCAGTGTTTAAAGTACTTTAAATTAGCTCCGCCATTACCAGCTGCAAAATGTGGTGTACACACGAATGCATCAATAGTCATAATCCATTATACATTATTCTGAAATGGGACACTCTGCATAATGAGTGCTTTTGGTACATTAAGTATATTTTGATTCTAATACTTTTGTACTTTTACTTTTGTAAGAGTTGGGCTGCAGGACTTTCACTTGTAAGACAGAGTATTTTTACACTGTGGTATTACTATTTTTTACTGAAATAAATGATCTGAGAACTCCTTGCACCATTGCTCTTTCCTAGGTGTGCCTTGCAAGTACTGGACCTCTGTGGACTACAAGGAGATGAAGGAGGGATGGTGGACTCCATGGGGGGCTGGTCTCTGACTGTAGCTCTCTGCACTATGGTTGTTCAGGCCAGAGTTGGAGCACAGAGGGCACAGAGAAGAGAAGGAGAGCGGGAGAGGAAAAGGTTCTCAGCTCTGGAGAGAGAAAGGGATGTGAAAAGAGAGAGGGGGCAGTGGGAGAGGGGAAAGGAACCAAATGGGGATCAGGCAAGCACAGATGATAAGCAGGTGGAGGGAAGTGATGGTGAGAGGATGGGATCATATGGGATTCTGGGTGAAGAGGAGCTGATTAAAGGTGTCAGGAGGAGGATGGAGTTAGAGAGGAAAAGAGAGACTGCAGCGACAGGTTTGGGAGACAGTAGAAAAGAGACAGAAGAAAAAGATAGTGATGTGTTGGTTCACGTCAGAGCTGATCTTTTTGTAAATGCTCGATCTTTGGAGCGTGTTCGCGGGGCTCTGAGCACATTGGGACCCCTCAAGCTTCAGTGCAGACACCTACGTGTGGAAGAGATATCCGTGTCTAGTATCAAGACCATGCTAGACCTCCTGCCTCGTCAGGGTCTTCTGGGCATTGACGTTCGCTACAGCAGCCTCGGCGTGGCTGGCTTGGCTGAGCTGCTGCCTCTGCTCTCCACTTTCCCTGCACTGAACTCTCTTCGTCTACACTATTGCAACTTGGACTTTCGCAGAGACCAACCTGGCCAGGAAGAGGCCCTGAGAGACTTGTCTATGGGTCTTGCAAAGCTACAAGAACTGCGTCGCCTCAGCCTCACTGCGCTGCGCCTGCCTGGACAGCTTCGTGTCCTGCTTAGGTACTGCTAGGCTAGGCTGCTTTGAGTGTAGTTATTAGCACAATGTCACATTTTTCATCTTATTTCTGTATTGCATTAAAAAGATTCTCCCAAAAATGTATTTGACAAGATTTATTAAATTAGACTAAAATATGAATTTATATTATAATCATGGTTATAATTATAATTATAACCATGGTTAACCATATATTAACCATGGTTAATACATGTTTTTTTTTATGTTTGATAATTACATAAAAACAGGCCTTTTTGCATGATGCATAGGAATAATGAATATTTAAATTGAATCAAAAATATTTCAAATGTTTTGTCTTCTTTTGCTACAGCTCCCTGCCTCAGCCTCTAGAGATACTGGAGCTGCCATATTTAAGCCTGAGCCCAGCTGACTTCGCCTATCTGTCCTGCAGCCATCATGCTTCTATGCTGCAGCAGCTGAATCTAAGTGAGAACCGCCTAGATAAAAACACCCTGCCCTCTATTCGCCGCCTCCTTTCCCAGGCTTCCACTAGCCTGCAGCACCTCTCTTTAAGTGGCTGCGGCCTGAGTGATGGCCTGCTGGGACTCTTGATGCCCTCACTGGGAGGCTGCTGGGCCCTCAAGAGCTTGGCTTTGGCCCTGAACCCACTCTCCATGGCTGGCCTCATGGACCTGGTGAGGATGGCTGCGAGAATGCCCTCTCTCCGTCACTTACTGTACCCGAACCCTTTGGAGGACTACCAGCCGGGCCTTCCTGACCTGCCCTCCAGTGCTCAGCTGTTAGACTGGCCGCTGAATGAAGCCACAGACATCAACACGACCAGTAACCAGCTCAACAGGATGCTGATAGACAGCGGACGCTCTGACCTCTTTCTGACATGCGACCTGCTCAATTATGATAAAGACTTGGTGGACTAGAGCAGAGGTGAAGGGCAGGTGCTTTTTAGTTGGCTCACCGACACATACCAGAGCAATGTACACTGCTCAAAACAAGTACGGGAACACTCATTCATCACAGTACAACACCCTGTCAATCAGACGTCTGGGATATTGGCCTGTCCAGTTAGGAAGCCTGAGGGATTGTGAATCAAAGACAACAGCAAGACAACCCCCAAAAAGGGAATGGTTTTGTAGGTGGTGGCCACGGACCATTTCTCGCTCCAGATCTTTCCTGACTGATTTTCCTCAAGTTTTGCATTTTGCTGATGCTCTTGTCACTCCTGGTAGCATGAGGTGATATCTGCAGCCCTGTCAGGTTTGATTTTTCGGTTTGATTTTGAATCCAGCCCTCAATGGGTTGATGAGTTTGGTTTCCATTGACCATTCTTACGTCATTTTGTTCTCAACAAATTACACAATGTATGTCGACATATTCAACTTGGAACATTTCGTTCATCAAGATCCACTGTGTGATTTAATTGTTCCTTTAATTCTTTTGAGCAGTGTACCTACACCTGACAATCAAATCGTCACCCTAATAACGGTGTAGTATTCAATAATCTGGTTTTTATTGGCGTCTGTCGATCTTATTTATTTACATTTTCTATTAAATACATATATGGAACAAAATAGCAAGACATTCAATGCAATGCAGACCTCCAACAAAGCCCAAAAATCTCCTTTTTAGCAATTATGTTGACAGTCAGACTTGTATGGGGTACATGACAGGATTTCATTGTGTTACCAATGCAACAGGTTTGTTATTGTTGGGAGCATGACTGTGATCCTGAGATGGATCAGAAGAAGAGTTGGCCTGATGTCAGAGCTAGAGATGATGTTTCCTCCTCTAGGGATGTAGGAATGTGCAGTAATGAAGGAGGGGAGACAGTAGTATGTCATGCCTGCTTAAAATGATGCTCTAATACTTTAAGAAGTTCTCTTGTTGACTGTATAAATTACATTCTGAATATGAGTCACTGCTGGTTTTGTACCAAAAATGAGTCTTAGTGCTTTATAATAATATAAATATAGCAGGATAGTT
This sequence comes from Gadopsis marmoratus, assembly GCA_036023855.1. NCBI lineage: Eukaryota > Metazoa > Chordata > Actinopteri > Centrarchiformes > Percichthyidae > Gadopsis > Gadopsis marmoratus. Next base: position 29,930 of record JAVQJF010017524.1, on the reverse strand, counting down.
GGAACACAAAGATTAACATCCCCCGGTTGAAGATTACAGGCTGTCTGCTTCTGCCTTTACAACTGTCACCAGTACTTTATACAAGGCAATCATTCAAATGCAGTAGCTGATCAGCTGTTGCATGTGCATACCGCCAAAACTACATGTTTGACAGTGGTTTCTTTTTATATTGTATGTTTGCTAAATATTTCAATAATCTTTCCTTAAATGGGAAATTAATGTAACTGCAAAAATATTGAGGTTTATTCTAAATATATACCAATCATTATTGAGTGTTTTGTTTTTCAGCTTTCTTCACTCATTCCTTCCTCTCTGTGGTGTGGTGCTTATTTACATATTTGTCATACTGTATTTCCTGAATATCTGTTTTAAAATGTTCCGGATTATGCATTTTTGTATTAATTCAGCTTGTATATTAAGTCACAAACATTTACCATTATCAGGAAAAAGCCAAATCACCCCTTGTGTCACATGATTTCATTTACATACTGTAAGTCGCCGTATCAATCGGTTATAAAGCAAAGTTTTAAGTCATTTAATTGTCAAAAGGTTTGTTATATGGCTCATCAGGTGTTGATCACAGTGTTACAGACTCGAGGCATCATCTGTAGTACTCCACGAACGACTGCTGTTGAATGAAGTAGCGGCGAGGGGCAGCCTTCACCCAGTTCTCCTCTGAACAGATATGAAAGGGGCAAAGAGTGACGCGAGGTAACGGCAAAGAGATGAAATTGGGCAAGTGCATGAGGAAGGGACGGTTTCTCAGGGGAGGCAGAATTATACCTGCATGAAAAGAATGCATTAGATGTTATAAACCCCTTTTCTACTTATTTTCTACTGAAGTCTTGCTAAAGATCAGTGAAGTCTTACCTGGTGGCCTGGATATCCTGGCCATGCTGTAAGTCTCTCCCAGACGAAGGATTGGTTGAGAACTACTACACAAATAGACAATTACATTATATTAAAAAAATCAAGCAGACTAACTTTTGCTGAAGAAACTACCATTTGTATATGACCTTTACATACCAGTCATATAGGGGCAAAAGCACTGTATTTTTCAGACCAGCAGGTGCAACACACCGGGCCTTATTATACTCGTCTTTTTGGATCGAGCAGAAGTAATTCAGCACGTCTACCATGCCGAAGGTTGGCGGCTTCCACTTTGCTGTACTCCTGCGGTGCTGATACCTGTCATGTTCCTGGTGACATGGAAAGCGAGAGGGAAAGCAGTTAATCACTTATAGTAGCAAGCCAAACCGGCCACGACACCGGCAGCCATACCAGTCAACAACACTATGACAAGCTTTTATGTACTCCTATTTAGAGGAGTTAAGGTCACAGTAAAGGACATCAGAAGCTGTGGAGGGCCTCAGTTTTCAAACACCTGTCCTGTCCATTTGTCACACTCAAAATACTCTAGTGGATGGCGATAATGAATGAAATATGTTTCATTTTTCCCCAGGCGGAAAACAAGAATTGCTGATACAAGAGTGATTAAGATTGAAAAGAAACATGTCTTTGTTACTTTGTATTTGGAGATCCATAACTCCACCCAACAGTCTGCTCTGTCGTGGAGGCTCTTCCAGATGTCAGACTGGTCCTTCAGCTCCGAGTCCCAGCTCCTCAGCTCTGGCCACAACCACTGCTCAGCCTCATTTACACCTAATGCAGTGAGCATGCGCAGCACTGTTTCTCTATTGACAGGACAAGAAGACAATACAGGCATTTCATTGAGTTCTAATTACACTTGAGAAGATTACTTGATTAAACCTGCAGTAACACACTATTCTGGCCACTTTGGGGCAGCAGAAACAAGTTGTGAACGTTGACATATATTTGGAGTTGTGTTTGTGTCCATCTGATTAGTGTAAGTCCAATATTCACTCTCTCTGAGCTCTGGTTTGCCTGGTTTGGTCCCTCCAAACTCCAGAGGGAAATATCTATCTCTATAGCTGCTAAATGCTCCACTATGCTGATCAGCTAGTCACTAACAATGTCTGCTGCTCAGCAGGTAGTGCACAGTGGTTTTTAGAGCTTATTCACGGAAAACAGCTGCTGTGTCTGAAAACGACAAATAATAATAGTAGCTTTAAATATAAAGGTTAAGATGCTTGTATTGTCATTGTTATTTTAACACCGAAGGACTCACCGCAGACCCAGGTTTTTAAAGGCCAGAAGAGGGAGAAGCTTTTTCACTAGGTCATAGCTGGCAGATTTAAGATGCACCAATAGCTTCAATGTTTCAACAAGCACCGTCCGTTCCACAGGTGACTGAAACACATGCAGGGGAAAGAAATTAGTCCCAACCTCAAAATTCACTTCTTAGAATGCACAGTGATGACCTTAGCCATGAAGTACCATGTGAGGTCTCACTAATTTGGGCACCAGGTCAATGAGGCTTTGGTAAAGCCTGTCTGTATTCTGTAGGTGTCCCTGGCTGTGCAGCGCCTGCAAAGCAGCGAGGGTCTTAAGCTTGGACAGAGCATTGCAGGAGTTTAGATAGTCCAGCAGCTGCAAGGAGAAGTCCTCTGGAGACAGGGTGCTTGGGATACACTGCACACAAACATACACTCATCAAGATCTCAACTTAGACCAACTTTACCATTGTGCGTGATACAATTCCCTGGTGAGCAGCAAATATATGTTTGGCACAGGCTACCTTTTTATCAGGATACAGTTCTTTAAACCAGTCCGCATCTGCAAACTGTTTGAGGAACACCTGCACTTGAGGGGTGGGTTCCCGCGGTGGGAGTGGTGGCGGCGTCTGTGGACGGTGAGGAGGTGGAGTAGGAGTTTTTGGTTTGGGTTTCTCTACTGGAGATACGATGTCTGGAGGCTACAGGGACGAGTGCAGATGCACACACAAATGAGAGCTGCTGTTTATGCATTCTTTTGTCTCCTGTGAAATTAGGACAATGCATGTTTTACCTCTTCATACTTCTCCACTATGACAGGTTTCTTGGGGATGACTTTGGCAACAGGCTGTGGCTTGACTTCCAGCAGGGTCTGTGGTTTCGAGTTTGTTGCTGGAGCAGTTTTCTCCTGCAGTTAGAGCAACATATCAAAAATTTGCTTCCAGGCAGACTTACTGTATTTCGATACATCTGGCTGATATATAACAACACATTGTTCTGTCTATTACTGTAAACTAACATTCAGAAACTGTCATAAAACTGTATTCTAATGTAAGTTTCTGCAACAAAAGTCCAGAATGACTGAGAATAAAGTTTTGTTTATCATGCTAACAGTTATTACCTTCTTTTCTTCCACATTCACAGGAATGTTTAATTTAGGGATGTGGATGTCCTCTTTTAAGGTAGGAGGGTTAGAGGACTTGTCCTCATATAGTTTAGGACAAAATGAAAGTTTGTCTGGGTCAAAGATGTCCTCGAAATCAATCTGAAAACACATCATCAACCTATTAATGGTATAGTGAAAATGCAAAACATTCAAATAAAATTGCTGACTTCTGAAAGCTGAGGCAGAAATACTACATTTGCATCATGCAGATGCTACTTAAAGAAGCTTGTAGATTAATATTGTTTCACCTGCATATGCAGAATTAGTATCCCATTAAACCTATAAGTTGATGCACACAAGCTAGCTTTAGACTGCCACAGAGTATTAAAGGAAAGGTGAGTTGATTATGAAGCTAACAGTCGGTGTATTCTTAAAAGTATTGAGAAGAAGCAGGTAATGTGAGTTCGGTAAGGAAGATAGTGAAACCTTAATATTGTGGGGCAACCCATATATTATCTTCATGTAGCAGTCAAAAGCCTCTTTCTTGGTCTCCTTTGTGCTCGGAGGCTTCCGTTTTTTGCATTTGACTGAGCTTTGTAGGAGTGCAGTTAGGTCCATGTTCGAGGTCACTAAGCTCTCGTGCTCCTGGAACAAGATGGGAAAAGATATGCACCTAGGTTTCCAAAACATTTTTCCATTTGCCATTGGCATGCCTTGACTTAAAAACTACCAATTTGCACACACCTTCTGTCTCCCCATGTCTTTGGTCAATAATAAATTGCTGCAGATTGCTGGCAATTCCTCTTCCTCATCTTTATCTGCGCTTGCACTCCTGTTTGCACCAATGTTGCTCATTAGGTCATTGTTTTGGATTATTCTTAATATACAGTATAATATGAAAAAATCGTACTCTCTTTTGCTGCACTTTGCTTCCTTCTCGATGATAGGCAAGTCTGGAAGGGGCTCAGCACGATACGTGTAAAGGAGCTGTAAACAATAAAATGTGATTAGAGAAACATTTTGGTTAAAAATTCACCACACTGCAAGCCGACTAGTTACCATTTGCTGGTAGTTGTGTGGCAGGAACTTTGCACAGTTTATCCTGTACAGATCCCCTCTGATGCCAACAAACAGTTCCCCTCCAAACCCACTGTAAGACAGACACTCAGGCACTGCATTCAGCTGCAACGTCCTGGAGGGGTCACAGATACATAAAAGATGGATACATTACTGAATTACTGTGTGCCTTTCACATCTGCAATGCAAAAGATCAGTGGCAGGTAATGAGCGCCAACCTGATGAGGTGATTCTCCTTATTCCAGATACACACGGTCCCATCTAGACTGCTGGAGACAAACACCTCCAGATCAGGACACACACACAATCCTGCAAGAAAACCGAGCACATACAAACAATACAGCACCATCCACAACAGGCAGTCAGTTCACTAAGGACATAACATTTCACTCAACGCTGTTTTGTTTACTGTTTTTGTAACCTGTGAAATGGTCTAAATGTCCGTCCTCGTGTGGGTGATCAGTCTGACTCTGGTTCAGTAGGTTAAAGTGCGTCAGGTTGTAGGTGCCACTGTTTGGCTCTTGAATGGTCAGGGCCAGCTGGGGCCCCAGCACTGCCAGGTAGACTTGAGGCTGGCCACAGTGCAGGCTCAGCTGTTGGCTGAGACACTCCTGGAGGTAGGGGTTCACTCTCCACACCACCACTGTCATGTCCTCACCTTAGTGATTAGGGTGAAGTCGTTATGTTAGCACTGACAAGTAAAAAATGCAATGAATTCTACATTGGGGAATACCTGTGGAGAGGAGGTAGCCGTTCTCAGGGTACACCTGCACTGCGGTGACTCTCTGGCAATTGTGTGCTGGTGTCCTGTACAAGACCTCCCCATTACTCAATTTCAGTACACTCACACAGCCTCCACTTTGGCCGAGAATGATCAAAAACCTGTCTCAAATACAGAAATACAATCAAAACTATTCGTACAATCAATACTTTTGCCCCATAATATATTTACTTTGAAATGTACTAACAGCAGAATAAATGCTCACTTGTTCTTAGCATCATCAAGAGCTGCCTTGTTCCTGTGGCTGCACCCTCTTCTCTCCTGCAAATTCCTCCACTCCTCTAAAGCTCCCTGTTTTTCAGCCACATAGCTGTAGAGTACCAGGCAGCAAGCCGGGCCAGGGATCACCAGATTCTGGGCGTCAGTCTCAGTCACAGGGTCCCTGTGTTGCCAGGGCCCCTGGCCTCTGCCCTTCCACTCTTGCATCAAAGTGATTGGATTAGTGAGTGTGTTGGCTTGGAGCACCGTACCTGTCTCAGTCAGAGCCAACAGAATCTCTTTTTGCAGGCAGTAGTCAGCACACAAAACCCTCTGCTTTGCCTTGAAGGAAGTCAACATCGCTCCTGTTTCTGCAGCCACGAGCATTATGTCACTGTCCCCGCTGACGCAGATAACTCGTGTAGGATAAGGAGCAGGGAAGGGAGAAACTAGGATTTGTCTCAGCGGGGCTCCTTCGTCCCCTTTGAGTTTACTGTGGAGGGTGTACAAGGTTCTGATGGTCCAGAAGTCGACTCCCTGGTGAGAGAAAGAGAAGAAAGTGTCTCCCTTCCTAGTGCCTCCTATAAACAACGGAGGATTGTTCTGCTTCGTGTGGACGCACTCGATCACATCACCCTCTTCCACGTTCCAGCAACGGATCGTAGAATCCACAGAGGCTGATAACAGCATGCTTAATGCAGAGCAGTAGAACAGTGAGTTCACAACACCTAGACATAAAGAAGCACATAATGTCAGACATTATGTCTGCTCATAAAGAGGGACAAAAAGAATGAGGGTAGACATAACTTTACCATTGTGTCCTACAAAAGCCACACGTAGTTCCCAATCTGGACCCCATATTCTAATGGAGAGCTCTTGAGATGCGGTGATCAAACAATCCAGTTGAGAGCAGTACACTATTGCAGTGATATCTCTGTAAAACGTAACTTGTTAATCTTTATGCTAAGAAATTCAAATTCCACCACTCAAGTCTGACAAGATTCACCCCTCCACCAATCACATCACATGCACCCATACACACCGTGAGCAGAGCGCCCTCTTGTGCTCCAAAACCTTCCCGGCCTCGAGGTCGACCACCGTCACGACCCACCTGCACACAACGAAGGCTCTGTGCGGCCTGTCATTTCGCGGGGGAGCCAGTGCCATTTGAGTGAACGTGCTGTTCTGCAGCCCCTCCTGTATTTTCACCTTACACCTCATGAGCATCACTGACCACACGCACACGTTCCCCACGCCTGCAGTCACCAACTCTGTGGAGTGTTCGGCAGCCTGACACACACGTATGTCCAGGGCATCGTGAGCCACATCCAGGGGGCGTAACTCACTGTCCAGAAGTGTAAAGACAGGCCCTGGGCCCCAACCCACCAGATGGCCAGAGATCTTTGTGGCAGTGAGGCCCATGAAAGGGAGGTGTGCTGAGGAAGTGTGCTTGTGGCCATCAACTTTGTAAATGCAAAATGTGTTGTCTGAATGGAGGCTAATGGATGCTGCAGCAGCTTCAGAATACATCATGAAACGCACAGGGCTGTCACAGGGGAAATGCTGCTGGTGATGGAGACCATGAGTGGACGCATGCTGCTGGCTCTTAGAGTGTTTTGCCTAGAGATTTAAACAAAGAGAATACAATTTTTGTAAGACTTCTGAAAGTGCACAAAGTCAGTAAGCATCATATTGACATGTTCTACCTTGCCCATTGCTAGCATCCCCCCGTTTGATGTCTTGTTCCCTTGAGACAGCAGCCTCAGGGTGGGACTGGGGAAGACTACTGTTCTCGTCTCCTCTCCTGGGGCCACCATCTCCATCACTTTATACAGGACTCTGCTACATCCACTGACCGTTTGCACTTTTAGCAGCAAAAGACTCTTTCGTGCTGGTGGCTATGTGACACACTAGAAAAACATAAACAAAGTCAAGTCAAATGTACAGCTCTGGAAAAAATTAAGAGACCACTGCAAAATTATCAGTTCTCTGGTTTTACTATTTATAGGTATTTGTTTGAGTAAAATGAACTTTGGAAAATGTGGAAAATTTGGAGTGGTCTCTTAATTTTTTCCAGAGCTGTGTATGCATGCCCAGTGGTGTTGAAATATTATTTTCTTGTCAGCTTTAAAAACGGTAGTCAACAAAGTCTAACATGCTACAATTACACAAACTCTCCTAATACCTGTCATCTACAATTACTGCGTTATTTAGAGCCAACCTTACACTGGTAAAATCTAATAATTTGGAAGACTTTATAGCTTTTATAAATCTTGTATGCCAGCCTAACTCTACCCATCATTCTTGAATTAAGGACATTTTATACTTTTAATGTAATATACATTAAAAGGGTTATCTACAAATTGTTGGAAAACATGTGGAACATCTTTTCCCTATTTTCTTTTATCTGCTCTGTTTTATACTTCAGTACGACACTATTGTAATATCTGAATTGAAGGCCCTTCACTTGTTGTCTGTTATCTGGATTAAATAATAATTTTGGCAAAACAAATGTTAGGCTATTTGGTAATACAGGTAGAGAAAAAACATGGTTTCAAGTCATCACCATAAGACAACCAATCATCAAACAAAAACAACTCACCTTTAAGCTACTCCTTGAGCTAAATATTAGCATACATCAGTTAGTTTTTAGGTCTTCTATAGTCTATAAAGTTAAAGACTTATAACGGTAGGTATCAGCCAAACGGTGGGTAAACTAAGTTAAATGTTGTGTTTACCTTCCACCAACTAGTAGTTATGTAGCCCGGATGCAGCAATATGTGTTTAATCTATATAATTAATTTAGTTAACAACAATGAACACAGCTCGCGTAAGTTTGCTAAAAGTTTGTTCTCTCGTTTCCCAGCTGGTGTCGAAGGGCTCAGTCTGCGTTGCTAGGCAACGGGTCGCTCAGCAACATCCATGGCTGCAGGTCGCACAACTTTGCCTTTGGGCAGCAAAATGGCTTCTCATCTTTTCTAAATAAAATAGGAGTGTCACTGTAAAAGGTTAAATACAAGGTTGTAATGAGGTCACTGCAGTCATGTCCTCTGTATTCTCTTCTAGGTGGTTAATGCGGTGGGGACTTTACTGGATATTTGCTATTTTTTAGAGTCAGTATATTGCATTCTGACTACTTTTAGGTCAATAACTAAAGGATTCACTGTTTCATCACCAGAAGTGTATTCTTGACAATGTGCAGTCGATGTCCATGTCTCAGCTTTTCTAATAAAACTAAATGTTCCTTGATTCTCCCAAAAAAAATGTAAAAAACATTGGATGAACCACATTTAAGCTGTTTTTCATAGCTCATGAAATTCCAATTAATCAAAACATTTTCAAGACTTTTTGTGCTGTGTTAAATGTTTCTGTGTTGTGAACTCAGTATATCTAAAATCCTGGCTCTGGTACTGGTACTCTTGTCTTGTACTTAAACAGGTGGCTTTAAAAATCACATATATGAAAATGAACAATCCCATGTGTTATGCAAATTAAGAACTTTAGTTGTACAAAAATAAAATTGCCCTAACATTAACGATAGAACAACTATAGATACACTCAGTTTATTGTGTAAAAATTAAGCTTGATAATACAGTACAAATATTTTACACCAAGCAAACAGTAGAAATATTTACATTATATGTTTCTTATAATGTATTTATGGGGGATATTAAATGAATTGTGGCCCCTGTAGAGGATCTTTGGTATTTAGCCACATTCTTCTCAATAGTCCCATGTTAATGTTAACATTTTCTAGCCGTGTCAACAACACACATCAAATATAAATATGACACTATACAAAGTGATTCTGACAAAACATATTTATAAATTGATCTTTGTGCGTTTAAAAAAAATGCAGTAAATCTTTTGAATTAGCACAAAAACACCAGGCTAAATGCAGCCACACAAGATGCAGTGTTTCAGAAGGCTTCAGCCATCATACGCTCCAACTTCTCCTCTTCTGCAGTAACGGGCACAGTAAAATGTCTTGTGAAATACTGCATTTCTATTTTTCCTGACTCGTGTGCCAGTGCTATTCCCGAATATGTGTTTTGTTGCCCTGAGTCTCCAAACACAGCCATCGCAGTCACCCTGAGAAGAGAGCAGAAAAGACACACCACATATCAATTTAACTGATTCCTCAGAGAAATCATCCCCCATGTCTGCCCGGTGTTACCTGTCAGAATTCATGCTTTCGGTGACCACAGGCTCGGCGTCATTTTTCAGCAGGTCCCATATGTAGAGGTTAGAGGCGGCATCGAGCACACAGAAGACTGTTGGTCTGGTTTGGGCCCACTGCAGTGAGACCACTGGTTCACCAGCTGTACTCTTCCACTCTGTCAGAGGCTGCTCATGGCTGACTGCATGCAGCCTGATGCTGCCGTCCCCACAACCCACCTGGAATACGTGCAGGGGGAAAAAGTATATCATACAGCATTGTTATTTTTATTTATATATGACGTGTCATTAGTATGTTGCGTTGAATGTTGTCCTGTCTGCCCTGCACTATGAGCTCACAATTGCAAGTTTAGTGTTTTGGCTGTAATGGCAAGAAAGTCAAAACTCAAAGTCCCCCTTCCCCCTGTACTTTAACATTTCTATGGCAGCACAACAAAAAATACAACAACTGCACTCTCACCAAGAATAACTGCTGCCTGAAGGGAGAAAAGTGGATTGAGCTGACATCAACAGGTCGGACTCCAGCTTCCTGAAACCTGTAAAACTTTGGTGGAGCCTTCAAACCGTGACTCGTTCCATGATTGACCAGACCCTGGACAGAAATGATATTAACTCTCTGTCACAAAACAACTGTAGAGCATTGCCGTGGAAATCATTCCTGAATATCTGGAGAGGGTTCATTTGAAAGGACATCAGACTATGGCAGACAAGATTCCGCTCACCATATTGGTGCCGATAAAGAAATGATTGGAGTCTGTTGGAAGGAATTTTAAATCAAGTGTCTGGGACGTCCCTGTTTTCACTGCATCTTGTGGCATTACCCTGAGAGCCAGAGAGATCAACAGAGGGAGGGAAATGCCAAAACAGAAGTCAAAAGGTTACAAGATTCACAGCCAAAAACAAACTGTGCAACAGTGGAACATGACACTGCAACACGTTCACACTGCACATATATGACCGCAGATATGTTCCCATCAGATGTTGAGGTGACAAACACAGCAACCCCGCAGTACAACACAAACAAGTCCGCGTGACCACGACAGAGCAGCTGCGTTGAGCAGCACTGACCAAAGAGATTGTGGGGTATTTTGAGCCCAGTGGCTGTTAGTGACAGATGATCTGCACAAGCTATTTATCAATCTCACCTCTCAGCAGTGAGGAGGGAGGAGCTGTGAAGTAACTTTACTTTGCCCCCAGGCCTGAGCCCTGCGAGAGAGAACGACATGTGTGAGAAAGGTGAGTCCGTTCATGGAAAAAGAGGGAGTGCTCTAAAAAGGTGAGTGTCTTACCGAGATCTGTTGGAGAGCCGGCCTCGTTGCCTTTTGGGAGTTCCAGTACCACCTAAAGGGCACAGAGAGGAAATCATACAGGACCACCATGGCATCATTTTGCTGTTTGTGTAGTGCAAAGGTTTTCAACACAGGGCAAATATCTGTGTATGAACGGCTAGGCTTAGTAATATTAATTAATATTAAAAAGTTAATATTAATGGACCTATAACAATCATGCTGAAGGTTTTGGGACTACAGTTCAGTGAGTACAGGTCAGCGAGTTAGCTGGGGGCTACAACTTGCGCAAAGCCTATATTTGTTTACGTTCTGGCAAATTGGCAACATTAAAAGTATGTCGAATTAGATATTAGCAGTTCCTCTTTGCAAAGTGTCCATGGATGTACAGAAAAGTATTACTGGATTTTCATACTGAAGAAAACTTAAAAATGGGATGATTCTCAGGTAGGTTCTGGAGTTACAAGCAGCGTCTTGTTCTATGTGATCTCAAATCAGATTTATGGTCACTTTTTTACGATGGACTGGATTGGGGATAATAATATACCCTGGAAGTGTAAATCAACTGAATCTGAAAATAGGTGTATCGTGCAAGTGTGTTCACATGTACGTTATGACTCTGAGAAGGAGATTTATGATGCAAGTTGCAGCGATTGGGCGTTAAGGTTTTTAAAGGAACTTATTTTATTTGCCACCACAAGCTGCTGCAACTGCTGGTGAGCGGGCCAAATCAATAACAAACATCCTGTTGTTTTTAGAACACCGACATGCACCTACCACTTTGACCTCACGTCCCCCTCTCCGTGTCCCCCCTTCAACGCTCACATGCTTCTGGTCTAGAGAGAAAATATGTAGGATCTACCTTGTCGTCCAACCTACCCAGAAATTTAAAACCCCGCTTTCATCCAGAGAAGCCAGCTGGAATGACAATCCCGACGACTCTGGATTATTAAACAGAACAACAATTAAATATAAAGCCAACTGTGAATGGCAAAAACATATGGCACATTAACCAAATGATACATCTTCAATCAACGTGTTAACCATTCCGATACCATTCCATACCTTCCTCAGATGCCAACAGGGGGACCTCTGGCCTCTGCCCCCCTGCTACAGTAGAGGGGACAACTTCTACAGACGTCACGGATGAGAAATGGCCTGAACCAGCCATCACTGCATCTGTGTTGACAAGGTGACAAAAGAGCGCATATCAGCACACACTGAATCAACGCTACAGTTACGTAAGAAAACAGCCTCTGACCTTTGAGTGGGAGAAAGGGCAGAAACGCAGTACACAGTAAATAAGGATGTTTTCCATTTAGTGCCTGCTGACATTCATTCCCTTGAGACTGCAGTGCAAAGAGTGAAATACACAACAACAAAAGATGACCAAGTGAAAGATCAAGGGGCTTTATATCTGCAGGTCTTGAAAAGGCGTAAAAAAGCATCGATTTCAATTTCCTCACAAAAAAAGAAGATACAAGGAAAGCATTTGAAGCTATTAAAAATGTAATTTGCAGATACCTTAAATATTATTTCCCAGTAACATTACTTATAAAAATGTAGTTTTAGCAAAAGAAAAAAACATCTGGAAAAGTCCCCTATTGTTCCAGATCTTATGTAAAATTCATATGTGGATCACAAATAAAAAAAAAAAATTTTAATTGATTAATCCATCCATCCATTTTCTTCTGCTTAATCAAGCCCATGTTGGGTTTAATGATTGATTAATGATAGTATTAGGAATTAGTGTTATATAATGCTGACAAGTACTCACAAAAATGTGATATAAATATCAATACATTCATGCAGTTGGTAAGTAATTCTATGCCTCATCATCCGACTGGTAGATATTGCTTTTTTTCATAGTTTGGGGGGGAAATCACCACCTTGTTTATATAATGGCAACATTTGAGGTACAGTGGAACAGAGATGTAGGCAGAGGGAAAAGGCACACAAAGTGTCATATCAGGAAGATTATTAGTATGACAGGAGTGAAACTCTGCTTGAAGCTCTCTCCCAGCATGAGCAGGAATTCAACTGTGGTTTTATCCTCTCGACCAGCCACATCCATCTCCACGTGCAGAAAATAAATTGAATTCTGAGGTCGATCTACGATCATCTGCAACATACCAGTGGAGAAGGTGGGCTGTCGGAAAGTCCACTCATCCTCCCCTATCTTCAAGCGGTAATGGTTACTAGCGTGCTCCCTCAGGTCCCACAGCAGCACAGAGCCAACTGATGTGCCTGCAAACACCAATATGGCCTTTCCAGGGCTGAAGCAACAACACTGCACCTGCAGCAGGGAGAAATAAAAAGGGTTGCTGTCAGAGGTGAGGTGACTTTGGTTCGTCTGCGAGTTATTTGATTTCTGGATGGTTTTGGTGCTTTTAATTGTACAACTTTAATTGTAACTGTTACTTTCGAGGAGCGATAGGGCCTGCTGATTAATGTTTAGTGTGTTCAAATTGTTAAATCTCCTCAAAAAGGAATTGTAGATCTCCGGTCAATATATATTACTGGTAACGAGCAAATAAATACTAGACTTGCTTGTGTCAAGCCACTTTTCTTTTGCTATATAAAGGATAAAAGGAAGTTGAAAATGTCACCTCAGATTCGTAGACAAGGACTTGTTGAGGTCTGGACGGCTCCCAAATGTTCCAGATGCAGATGATGGTGCAGCTGTCAAGGCGCACAGCACTGGGCTTAGTCGTAGGGCTGTGGACTGACATCATGGTGTGCCGCTGGACCTGAGAGAAGTGCACCAGGCTGATGCTGCGACCTGCAAATGACAAATACCTGAGTAGTGTAATCACATGCATGTGCTGGTTTATACAGCATATTAGAAAAAAAATTCTAATGAGAATACACTGGTTTGGGAGTCCAGTTAGTGTAAGAACAACATGGATTTCTCTGGTTGTGGTGTGTACCGTAAAGAAAAGGCAACTTGGTGTTGAGCTGTAAACTTCCTTCGCTGAAAGACAGTGTGTCTGTTTGAGACCTCGGCTTCCTCAGGGACTTTCGCTCAGCCTGATGCTCTTCCAACAGGACAACCATGACCTTTCATTTGGTCACAACATACAACAGGTGTTAGTTTTAACCACAAAAACCTTCAGGCAGGAAGTCGAGAACTGTTACATTTCTAAAACTGTGTATGGGTGAAAACCTGTGAGGCTGAGCGAAGAAATGCTGTCAGACGCTGTGAATCAAAGTTCATTTCACTTATGGTTTTGTCTCGTGCTTCCTGGGAGAGGTTTGGATCTGTCAAAACAAAGACACCGTTGCTGAGCTCTACATGTAAACAGCGGGTCTTTCTGAGAAGAATCGGAGCTTTTCCTCACCACCACAGGCTCCAACGTGCTCTGGAGGATGCTGCGTCCACTTCTCACACACCTCTACCTCCTCTGTCTGGATGTGTCGGTCTGCATTATCCTCATTACACTGAACGTAAGCCTGACGAGGATCACATGTTGTTTAGACAGGGACTATAGCTATTTGGAATATTTTCCTTGTCTCTTTTAGAAATGTGGTTACAGGTATCTGTGTAAAGTAAAAGAGACAAATACCGACCTGCTTAGTGTTTGCCGTTCCAAAGTTTCTAATATACATGTCATATTCATTAACAGGTGGCAGATCCAAAAGGGAGAAAGTCATCGAGAAATCCAGCTCAATTAAGCGAAGAAGGTCTGTACTGCGTTTCCTGTAGTCAGAAAAAAATACACACTGAAGGTACACTTACAGCACACATGCACTCTGATAACGTTGCTTTTGCAGGTTAACTTACTTCTGCTTTGTGGCAACCTTCTTGCTGACTTCACGCTGCTTTGCGGCCACAAAGTCGATAAACGTCCCGCGTTGGGAGGCCCCACTCTGGCTCTTTTCAGACCCTATTAACAGAGCAGCAAAGGTGCATGATATCCCCCATAATTCTGGACAAAATATGCTGACATTAGCCATCATCAGTTCAGACATGATGATACATATCTGGGCACATGCAAGGTAACTTGCAATAACACCAAGTGCTTTATTTTAAGACATATTTTAGATAAGATAGAAGAATCTGTACCTCTGGACCACTTAGGTCCATCTTCCTCCTCTCTGCTTGGAATTTGCCTGGACTGAGCTGTTCCGACTCTCTCATTCTCTTCATCCATGGCTCTCTGAATCGCTTCAATTTCCATTCTCCTTTGTGCTGTAAGTTCCTCCCTCTCTTCACCCACCTCTGGAGGCTGTGGCTCCTTCTCGTTCTCACCTTCATCTGCACTCTCATCCATCTCCTCAAAATCCTCCTCGTAATCCTTTCAACAGAGAAACTTATCACTTATTCTATATGTTTAACGCAAAAGAAATAAAAACAAACAAGATGGCATGAGCACAAATCCTGCATATTATGAGAATGAAAATTAATTCACTCGTAAAAGCTCTGAATACTCACCAGTTTCTCAGAACGCAAATCGATCACAGCATGCAAAAGTAACACAAAAATAGGTACATAAATGTTTAAAAAACTAAAATTTAAACATGGTGACAAAATGAACAAACAACAGAATTTGGTTCTACAGTATTTCATAATTAGAAGGCTTTATTATTACCTCAAAGTCATCTTCATATTCCTGGTCAGCAAACTCTTCATCATTGACAACCTGCAGAAGTGACATAAATGCACAAAGTAGAAAACATCTTAAATACTTAAATAAGTCTGCAGAAACTCTTTTTGGGATGATGCAGCACTACAGTGAATCTGAAGTTGAAAGTACTGTCGAAGGAAATGAGTGCATAGCATGCAGCACAGACCAAGCAAAAAGACCAGTTCACCTGCAAAAAAAAAACCAAAATTCAAGATTCATTTTTTCAGCTCATGACTTCATATAATCAGCCACAGCATGAGCTGAAACATGGTTTGCTTTCATGCAAGCAAAGGAAATGTAGCTGTAGCTGTGAGATCAAACTCTATTGTAACTGGAATGATATTATGTTGTTTATGTTCAGCCAGTTAGCAATAGGAAAAAGAAAAACACACTGCCAAACTAGAAAACCGAAGTCCCCGGGAAATGCACAGCAATATAACAAAATTGAGCATCTTACAGGTTCCTCTGTGTCTCCTATGTCTTTCACACTAGCTGTCTGGTAGTCAGACACCTTTGCTACGTCCTGGATCACGAAAATGACACACGTGGGAGAAAAAAGCCACGCAATCCATTAGGGAACCATAAGCAGAAAAATAAAGGGATCTACAGGTTACAGTATACAGGCATACAAACCTCAGTTTTGCTCCCATGCATAGGACTGTTGTCAGACGCTGGCTTCTTGGAGCTGGTCCTGTCTCTGTGAGGATTTCTTTCTGGTTCCTCCTCCTCTCTGTGCCTTCCCGCTTTGGGTTTGTCCAATTCTGCTCGCTCTCTGTCACCACGATGATGCCTGACCTCTTTGCCTGACCCCTTCAAGTCCCAGTGCTCCCTGGGTTCACTGTCATGCTTCCGCTTTTCATCCTGGAGGACAACAAATCCCGCACAAGGATGCGGCCAAAGGACAATTGTCACAACCACATTAACCCATTCAAGTCACAACTCTGAAGTGAAATGCTCTATAGTTGTGGGATGTAGAAACAATGTTAATAAATGTATTTAAAATGCAAAATAGCAATTGGACAATTAATATTACTGCAGATGCTCACATGGTATCCTCTCTCTTTGTGTCTCTTCTCTCTCTCCTCTTTATGTCTTCTATGTTCTTCTTTATGCTCTGAAATCACAAAGACATGAATGCTGAATAAATGTCATGTCCCCATATGGAAATAATAATCCTGTAATTATGGCAAGCTAAGTGGGCACACTGCTGTGGGCTTACCTCTTTCCTCCTTCAGTTCCTTTCTGTCTGTATGTCTCTCTCGTCTTTCCTTGTCATTCCTCTTGTCGTCATATTCATCTTTGTGTCGCTCTCTCTTCTCCCTTTCATGCTTCTCTATCCGATCTCTTTCTCCTTCTCCACTTTCCTCCTGTCTCCTTCTCTCCCTCTCGGTCCTGTGCTCTCTGTCCTGTTCTTCTCTCCTTCTTTCCTTGTCTCTCTCTTCCCTCCTTTTGTCCCTGTCCTCCTTGCTGGGTCTCTCTCTGTCCCTTTCCTTCTCTTTCTCCTTATCTCTCTGTTTTTCCTTGTCCCTCTCCCTGCCATGCTTTTCATCTCTATCTCGCCTCCTGTCTCTGTTCTCTTTGTAAGCATCATCGTACCTCTTTCCATCTACCAACTTGTCTTTTTCCCTTCTCTTCTCCCGGTCCCTCTCATCTCTTTGTTCCCTTTCCTTATCACCTCTCCTATCCCGTGAGCCCTCTGTCCGTTGATCTGCATATCTGTCTTTTTCGCCTTCTCTTCTCTGTTTTGTACTCTCCCTCTGCTTGTCTCTCTCTTGCCTGGACTCCTTCTCTGGATCTCTGCGGCGTCTTTCTACGGATTCCGCACCTCGGTTCTTTCTCTCACTGTCATCTCGCCTCCTGACGTAGTCATCATCATGCCCTTCCTCCTGAAAACAAGAGGAAATACAACCATTTATATTATTTGGATGCAATTTTGTCTGTTGCTATAAATCCTGCCTGAGTGAGCGCCTTCTGCAATGCTTTGCTGAACTCTGAAAAACATACCCTGATGTGTCTTCTCAGGTCAGCTGGTCTCCATGTGTCTTCCTTGGTTATTTTCTAAATAGATAAGATTTTTTAATGTTCACTGGATGACCATAATCAACGTTCATTCAAAGACAACATAAATATATTTTTTTTACGACATCAAGCCAAACCCATGCCGATCAGCAAGACAACGTTCATTTCCAAAGGTAACTAACGTTTGACAACAACTCTCACGGCGAACACGACATTTTCTACTGAAGAAAAACATTCCCCAGCTTCAGTCTCCACACGGTAAGGTCAAAGATAAGGCGCTTACTTTGTCGCTATGCATGATCTCATCTGTGTTTTTATCTTTGAAGCAAGTCAATCACCGAAAATATGCTCATATTTTTGTAATGTCGCCGCCATGACGGCAAACACCTAGTGCGCAAGCGCCATTCGCCGAAGCCGAGGCGAACGCGTCCGTTGAGCTTGACTACAGGCTTGTTAATAAGCAGCAGAGCGATCCCTGGAATCAACAGCCAGTTGCCGTGGCAACGGTCATCGACTTCATGGCTAAATGTGTATTTTTAACAAATGAAACGTTTAAGTGTTGCTTGAACGATTATAAAGATTGACAATACAGCTGGTGCTGCTAGCTGTGTTCAGTTTCATTTAAATGCCTGCTATAAATACACCTCGTCTGCCGATCGATCTCTCTGTGCTCGTCATTGTACACTCGTTCCTATATCCGTGTTTTGACTCGGCTCTGGCGTTTGACATCCGGCTAGCTAGGTAGCAACTGTAAGATACGCATTCGTTTAAAACACGGCCAATTCCACGTGTTCTGTTTTCTCGTGTATATTTTAAGAATATCCTTTTCACAAGTGCCCCGATGTTACCGGAGCGTTTCTACAAGTGAGAATTGCAACTTGTGTTTACCGCCACTGAAAACCAGATGGCGATGTTCTTCCGTTTAGCTAGGATCCAGGCGCCGCTGGGAGCGCGCGCCGCGAAAGATCCGTGTGCGTTTCTGGAAATGATCATTCCTGACCCGCGTAGAGGCAGAGCGAGCAGAGCTGTGGACCGGACTGACTCGTCCGCCTGTCTTGACAAAGGGAATGCGTTCCCAAGCTTGTAGTCGCATCGGGAACTAAAGTGGTTTCGGTGCTAACGATTCCTCCGCAGGCCATGGGCTGGTCTGCAGGTGAGCCAACGTGAGAGCAGGCTCCCCCGCAGGAACCGGTCGGGATCGGGATCGCCCAACCGCGTCCGCGTTGTAGCCGCTTCGAAGACGGACTCCGGGGGCACGGAGAGCCATGTCTAGAGACAAAATGACAGACGTACTAGGAGCCCATGCGCCCGATGCCAGCCCCGTTTTACCCAAGGAGAACGGACACGCAGCTCCGATCCCCGTTCAGCCCAACTTTCCCCATCCCTCCGCGGGGAACGTACCCGACGACGCCCCGGTGTCCGCGGTGGGCGAGCTGACTCAGACCTGGGTTCACGTTGCTAAGACGTTTGTCCTCATTTTCCCCATTTACGCACTGGGCTACTTTGAGTTCAGCTTCAGCTGGCTGCTGATTGGACTTGTTGCCTTTTTCTGCTGGAGGAGAAACACAGGCGGGAAGGACGGCCGGCTGAGCCGAGCTCTTGCTTTCTTTGAGCAAGAGGAGAGAAGCGTCAAGCAGAGTCTGGCGACCTCTGACTTACCACCATGGGTAAGAGTTACTGTGTGACATCCCGGTGGATGAAATGATGTCCTACCTAGCTGAGCTGTGTCTCTGAAGAGCATGCGGTATTTTTGTGATCGACAGTTTTGAGTTTCTAGGAAAGACGAAGCAAAACAACAATCGGCTGCCAAGAGCAGGAGGAGCAGGGTTGAGCTGTAAAGCTGTGATAGAGACAGCTGTCCCCACAGCTCCTGACATTAGTCCCAGTCTAAATGCAGCAGGGTACAATGGTGAACCAGACACCACGCTGGGAAGGAAACATGCCCACAGGGTCCCTGTTATTTTGGTATTCAGGCTGCTATCTCTCTTACAGTAACTCACTCCATTACTGCAACACGGGGCCTCTTGACTTTATCTTGTTAGGGTTGACAATTTAGTGTTTTGTTGGGAATCTCCTGAAACCTCCCTTGAAGACCCCTCAGCAGAACCAGTATGTAAATCAGACAGATGTCAAACCGGTAACATAGGTTGCATTTAACTGAGAGGTACCCAAACACAAAATACAACTGATGAATAGATAATATTTTAGAGATATATATTTGAAGATTAACTACAGGCGGTGTTCCCCCCCCCCTTAATTAGTATCTAGCCACATGTTATGTGATTTTCCTCCAGCAGTAGAGCCTTTGACAAGAGTTTGAAGACACCATGTAATCCATGTTGTTAACTGCTGTCTGGAGGGAGCCGGATTATAGCATCAATGGTAAAGTTAATGACTAAATCAATGCACTTAGTTTCCCTAACAAAGGTTATACAATGTTTATATATTAGCAATTAAAATTCCATATTCTCTTCCATATTAACTGTACTGGAAGTCCAATGGACAGAGATCCACTGAATGTAGAATCATTGTGTATCTTCTTTCATTGGAGTGAAAATAATAATAATAATGCTAACTTTATTTATATAGCAGCTTTAAAAACAGAGTTTACAAAGTGCTTTGACAGACAAAGCAAAACCAGGATACTCAGAAAGCAATAAAACAACAGAGAGCAATTAAAAAAACTAAATAAGTGAAACAAAAGCAAGATAAAGATTAATGATCAATAAATACAAATAAAAATAATTAAAAACCGTAAAAGCAATAAAAAGAAAATATAAAGACGATGTCGCATAAAGCAAGGCTATAAAAATGGGTTTTAAGAAGTGATTTAAAAGAAGGTATTGATTCTGCAGCCTTATCTCCTCAGGCAGGTTGTTCCAGAGTCCAGGGGCCCTGATGGCAAAAGCTCGGTCACATTTAGATTTAAGCCTCGACTCTGGAACGCCGAGATCGGCCCCTGAGGTTCCAAGGCTGCGAAGTGGCTTAAATGGGGTCAACATTTCTGCTATATTGATTGGGGCCAGACCCAGGCATGCCTTAAAAGTGATCAGTAAAATCTTAAAATCAATTCTTAATCGAACGGGGAGCCAGTGGAGAGAGGCCAGGATCGGGGTGATGTCATGTCGTCTGTTAAAACCAGTACAAAGCCGAGCTGCTGCGTTCTGATCTAGTTGGAGGTGAGAGAGTGACGTTTGGTTTATGCCAGAAAGGAGGGAGTTACGGAAGTCAAGTCTCGAATTGAGTGCATGAATAACTTTTTCCAGGTCAGAGTAAGAAGGCATTGGTTTGATTCTGGAGATGGTTCTTGTTGGAGTGACAGATCTCTCCCTTTTTAGGATCCCAGATGGTCTCAGGGGTCCAGATTGGAAATCACTAAGGAAACAGTTTATGTTGCATTTAATCAAGTTCTATCCAAGCAGAAAGTACTGCTCAAATTAAATTAAAGTGAGTCTCAAATCTGAGTTGCTTAGCTTATCAAAATCCAACACCTTCCATATCAGACTCATCCCAGAGTCACAGCTTGACTGGTTTGCGATGCTCAGTGCAGCCTCATGTTTTGAGAAGAGTCAAAAGCTTTTTCTGCTGACACATGGCCGAGGAGGCATTGAGGCTATTAAATGGGGGTGGGGGAGCTTGATGGGGTAGAGCAATAGCATCCCACTTAGAAGGAAAAGGCATTATTGAATGGCCTTAATCTGTGATTGATAAACGAAACTGCAAGTGAAGCACTACGTGTAATTCTGGCCATACCTGGTGTGACTGTGCATGGCCATCACAGGTAATCACAATGCAACTTCCAGCTTCTTGCAGCAATTGATTGTCTAGGAACGACAAGCTGCACACACATCACGGAACAGATACTGTGCCGTGTTCAGATCTGTCGATTTTCACCAATTACATCTCCTAAATCTTATCTAGTACCACTTTCTCCCCTCTAGGCAGATGTGAGTCTTAATAGACTTGGCACTGCTTTCACAAAGGCTTCTTTAGTGTGAGTGCCTCCATTCCCAAACCTGTATCATATAAATGCACTCCTCCTTGTTCCAGTTTTTGCCCTCAGCTGTATTAGTGATTCATTGACTGGCTGGTGGAGCAGCTACTTACGCTAAAAGCATTATTCACATTTCATATGTGCAGAGATACTTTTAACTGATTTAATGTCAAATGGGACACAAGCAGTAATAAAGCAGAAATCAGCAGTAGGTACTATATGTCACCTAAACCAAATAGATTGTCTGCTGTATCTCTGAATGCGGCACTCGTGTTGTTTTTGAAGATATAAATATGATGCCTCTTTAACTAAATAATGTCTAATAGTTAACAAGATTGTATTTTGAGTTTGTTTCCAGGTCCTGATTACTTTCCAGAGTCAGTGTCATCTTTTTAGTCAGTTTGAACTCGAGGAGAATAAACCCTCTTAGTTTAAAATCCCAAGCACACTGTTAGTTACACTTTCAAGACGTAAACTCCAATGGCTTTGTAGTTTTACAACAACACAGTAACAAGCTGAATAATTAAAATGCTTTCGGCCCACTTTCTGCTTCACAGCTCAGTTTTCTCAGCCAGAGCATAAAACGTGTCCTATAGTGTATCATCCATTACTTCACCTACTTTTTCTGAATAAGGTCACTGTGTCAGGTGCAGTAATGAAGCCCTACCAGCATCTCTTCAGATGATTACATTATTTCCACCTCATAGCATCACTATGGGCCTGAATCTGTCATATTAACTAGATCTTTCTGTTCCCTGTCGTCCTGCACTTGCGACTGCTTTATCCGCACTTTGGCATAAATGCTGGATAAGCACTTTTGCTGCCTGCCTGAGGAATAGTGGTGTCCCTTGTAGCTGTCGCACCGCATGTCATCTCTCACCAGCTCTCCAGCCAGATGCGTCACTTTATCTTACTGTTGAGATTAGAGAATAAACGCCTTCAATTCAGTGGGATGGAGGGTTGTTGGAGGTTATTGATTATTTATTAAGGTGGTGTGTGCATCACCGCACGCCGTTGTGCATGGTATTGACTTTATTCCAGGCATCTCCTTTACCTCATGTTAAATCAATGCCCAATTTACTTTGGTCGTTCAAGAGGATTAGTCAAACAGCAGCTCAATCTTAAAGCACAACTGTAGTGTGGAGATACTGTATGTGGTCCGGTTGAAACTAAGAACAGGATGTAAGTGCTAGGTACTGTTATTGGATTTATTTTGAAATACAGTAACATTACAAAAGCACATTGTTAAGTGATCTTAATTCTATTTGAATGTGCATGAATGCACTTTGCTCACATTGAAAATCAGTGCATTCTTTAGGTTGAAATGAGAATCGTGGGAAAATCCATCTTTGCTGAGAGTGTTTTGAAACTTTTTTCCATCTTCCCTTTTTCTTTCATCTTCTTTCTTTTTTGATTTTATCAAGCAACCACTCTGTATCAAAGAGCTCTGCAACAAATGGGCTCATGCATTCAAAACCCAATAGAAACGCACTCTGCCATGTCTTCTTTGATTTGTTTTTGCAATGATGTTGTAATGAATCTGTTGTATTGCTACAGAAATGTAGAATTCCAGATTTGTTTTAATATTTTGAATGCCCAAGAGACATGTTTCACCTTCAAGCTTTTCCTTGTACATAACCTGTAAATTTGTATTACAATATGAAGCTTTATTTGTTTAAATATTTGTATAGCCCAGCAGAAATGTGGCATCTGCTATGCTTTTCCAGAGTAGCAGCTTTGAAAGCTTTTCAAAAGTAAAACTTGGGTTAGAAAAGGGGGTTAACTTTGCACTTGAACTTTGTACTACTGTACATACAATAATAATTTCAAACGGTTTGAAATGGAAGAGTAGAAGACTGTCAAATTTGATGCGATTCTGCACCTTAGTATCTGGTATAGAGTGCAGTGATTTTCTCCAAAGTGGTGGCTTTTCAAACTGAACATTTTAAAAATAATAATTTTCACACATATTAACCAAGTTCAGTTTATAAAAATGTATGTTTAAATGCAATCCTTTCAATTCTACTGACCACGCAAGAATATATAAATTAAAGTCAGCTTGCCAGTGGATCAAATCTCACCACATAGATTGTATGTGGAACGTGCCTTTTAAAATGTTATTTATTATTATCAGTTATTATCAGCCTTATTGAAACCACCGTGGACTAGAGATTATCCGCTCTGCTTTCTCCATTGTAGGTCCACTTCCCAGACGTCGAGCGAGTGGAGTGGCTAAACAAGGTAAAGAATTGAGCGGCTGTCTTTTGAAATTGTTTGCTTGAGTGAAGCCCTCCTTTTTGCTTTTTATAAGCTGGAGTAAATGGGATGTCTGTCGCTCTTCTGCTCTCTCCTCTTCCCACTGGTGCTGTGAGTGTTGCCACACTGTACACTGCAGCACATCTGACTTAACATGCAGTGCTGTGAAATGCGTTAACCCTAGTGAATCCCCATGGCAACAACCTAGATATAAATTTTAAACCACTCATACACGTTAAATCTAGATGCTGATATCAAAATATTATTTACTGGTGTTCCTGCTTGATGTGCATGAGTCTGACAAGATTCTACTTAAAATAGATCTACATTTTGTAATGAAAGTAACGATATGATTCATAGTGTGCGAGATGTACCTGAATGAGGTAGCAAGAATAGCCTAAAGAGGGTGAAGTTGCTGTAATAGCATTAATATCCCACAAAGTCTTACAGCACATGTATATGCCATTTAGAATAATTATATGCTGGAAAAAGGCAAAATGTTTAATTCATCAAGACTACTAGTACTAAATTCGGTCTTTTCTTCCTGTATCCTCTCAGACAGTGAAACAGATGTGGCCGTACATCTGCCAGTTTGTGGAGAAACTGTTCCACGACACAATCGAGCCGGCAGTCAAGGGGTCCAACGCCCACCTCAGCACCTTCTCCTTCAGCAAGATCGACTTAGGAGACAAAGTGAGCACCTCTTATTATTCCTGCATGGTTGTGAGAGTGATCATGTGTTGTTTCAGCAGTGCCGCTGGGACAGCTGGTTGAGGGTGTGTGGGAGCTTGAACGTGAGCACGCAGGCACGTCGCTGACATATGCGCTTGATTCATAAATTGTTTCCATGTGGGGTCAGGAGAGGGGTCAACCTTGTGTTAACCACGTGGAGGTGTTGGTGTAGTGTTGATGGTCTGGGGTGGTGCAGTGGCCATAATGTGTCCCTCTGTTGCGGTGTAGCCCCTGAGGGTCAACGGGGTCAAGGTTTATACAGAAAATGTGGATAAGCGACAAATCATCATGGACCTACAGATCAGGTGAGCTTACCAGATCCCTGTTTAAATCATTGTTGATTTACTTCTGTAGCTTCTTTCTGATTTTGGGTTAAAATGGTTTCCACAGGCTGTGAAGCTTTTTCGAAAGAGTACTCCACAGATGTAGAATTGCACTCTTAAAGCATTGTTGGACTCAGGATGGACAGTTAAAAAAAAAAAAAAAGATAAAAAAAAAGATTAAAATTGATGCAACAGAACCAGGGATATAGTCTTTTTTTTATTCTACGTATTGTTCTCCCTTCCAAAATGCAAAAGTTGACAGTTCGGTCGGAGACTCGGGTGTGTTATACTAGTGGCGACTTTGATGTGTAAAATCAATGGAGTGCCTCTTTAAGGGAGTGTCGATCTGACAGAAATTAAATAATGCAGCTGAAGTCTTGGTTGACTTGGCGACACCCATGGTTACCGGTGATAACAGGAAGAACGATATAATACAGATTGTTATTCTAAGTGTCTGACAATATTATGGAAAGGATCCCTACTGAGATAAACTCTTTTTGTTAAAGAGAAAGATCCTTTTTTTTATCAGACATATTTTGTGTTCTTGTCTCTCAGCTTTGTTGGCAACACCGAGATTGATGTGGACATCAAACGATACTACTGCAAAGCAGGCATTAAGAACATCCAGGTAAGGAGAGTTCCCTTTGTTTGATTTGTTTCACATCCTCACAGAGGTCGTTTCCTTTGGCTTGACTTTTGGCCTCTACAATGGTTGTCGGAAAAGCTGCATGGAGTGTTGGATATACTGACTTTAGGTAAAAGTCTGTCTTGTCGTCTCTAATTTGAGATGCTTTTTTAGTATTCGATGAGCAGCAACTTGGATTTTTGTTTGGCATATAATAACAGGATGCTGGAGGTATTTGGACAGGAGCGTTTCTTCTTTCACTAGAATATTTCTTAGTATTTCTGTGCAGGGGTGTCAAAAGTGTAAATGTCTGCATATAAAAAGTTTTCAGCATAAATGTATTAATAATAATAACATTTTACGCTGGTATCAAAGCACAAATTACTCATGTCTACTGCGTACTCATACGGACGAGGCTGTACTTAGTCATGTAATAATGAAGTACATAACACCAACAATAAAATTACAATGCTCGATTGCATTTGTAAACAACCATTATGAAGTGCTCTACGGCATTGTAATCCCAATCTTTTTAACTTGAGACCCCTTCAAAATACAGCAATGCTTATTTGCAACCCTTTGTCACAGATTGCATGAGTGTTCAACCAGAGTAATTTTCTCCCCTGTGTTTGTTCTCCCTTGTTTGGGTCTGAAGTTGGGAAGTACTTCTCTGCAGTACTATACAGATAATCAAATACAACAGACTGGCTAAAGAGAAAACAAAATGAAGACAGGATCATAATACAAAAAGACACAATAATACGTAAACATTGTATTACTGTAAAAGATTATAATAATCTTACTACACTGAGCCCTTCCTCTGTTAAATGTATGTAATAAATGTACAAATGATCTTTCTTAATTTGCATCATCCCCCTGCTCTCTGTAGTGCCTGACTACATAAGTATGTTTGTGTGAGTGTGTGTGTGTTGTTATTCCTGTATGTCCTTGGCCTTTTTGTGTTGCGCTGCAGTGGAACACAGCAGGCAGAAAAAACAATCAGTGTGCCTCCTTGGAGACCGAGTGCTGTTAGGTCTGCCCCTGGGAGACATTTGTTGCTCGCGACCTCCATTATGTAACTCGGGCAGAGATACATATCTCCCCAGATCATTATCAGCCACTAATACATTAGTCCCCCATCACTCCTTGATCTGGTTTACATTACACAGAGCAGGTGCGTTTGACTCCTTGATAACACTGTGATTACTGATGGCTTTGTGAGGACTGGGGTTAAACGCTGAATGATACTGGTCTGTTTATTGTGTATTCATCAGCCTGACGTGTGGCCCCACTACTATGATGGAGTTCCACTCTTCACTACAGCTACTGTGCACAAAAATCTCGTTAAACCAGCAAGAATTATAGTTTCTGATTGATTTCAAATTGCAGCCAAATTTATTTATCTGGGAGTTTCCTTTCCAGTGAGTTATTGGTGTGTTTAAGACATTGTTAGTCCTTAAGACAGATATGTCGATACTTGAAATCACTTGTAACACCATTTCCTGAAGCTAGAAACTACATAAATCATACATGACTGTGTGATGACATTGGGATGTAAAATATGGCACTGCCTTATAGAAAGGGAACAATTTATTTATTTTTTGATGACTTTTCACTTCAAATGAGGTTTGTATTTTTGTTCATCAGACATTGAAGGATATTAACTTCACTTTTGTATGCCAGCTCTGTCATTTTCTAAGAAAAATAATCTCACAGATGCCAAAGTGTGGGATCAGTTTCCCAGTTTTTAGCTTCAGCAATGGAACTTTCCTTGGCCACAGAAAGGAATGTGATGGTATTTCCTTCGAAGAGCTGCATGCAAACAATAAAAGAGCTTTAATAGTATTGGTTTCAAGAGTGGTTTTGGTATTGTTTCACTGCTGCTTTATTAGTATTGGGTTCACTGGCTTAATAGCTATTTCAGAGGCTTTGCTTTTTGGACAGATTTGTCCTACTATCCATCCTGAAATTAGCCTCAAAACAAATATATTGGTGTTAGAATTTAAACATCCTTTGTTCCCTGGTGTGGATTAGAGCAGCTGTGTGGTGTCCACGTGACACACGTAAAGCACTTTTAATACCATAATCTTCGTAATTGTCATAATATGTTATGGAGGATCACACAGAGCAGGTGTGAAGTCAGGCTGTGATCAAGTTTCCAACCTGTCATGTGCTACGGCTAACGGCTCCACTGCCGTGTAATGTCAAGGGCCAGCAGGGGGTGAGTTCCCTTTAGCTTTGTGTATGCGCGTTCGCGTGTGTGTGCGTGTGTGTGTGTGTGTGTGCCAATGTGTTCCTCTTGTGTTTCCATAGCTCCACGGCGTGTTGAGAGTGGTGATGGAGCCATTGCTGGGTGATATACCTCTTGTTGGAGCTCTGTCTCTGTTCTTCCTCAAGAAGCCAGTAAGTGCAGCTGCTGATAACGTGACACTAGTTAAGTCAATTAAATCTGTTTAACAAAGCAACAGTGGAAGTTATAATGAATGTTGCACCTCCATAAAACAAAGTTGTTGCAGTTGGTTTCCTGCTTTGCTAATCTGTTTGTCCTTTGCAGGCAGAAATAATGGGTGTAAAATGGACTTTAAATGTTAGCTTCAGCCCCTGTGCAGAGCCACTGCTGCACAGCTTAGAAATGTTTGACCGATTTATACCAAATGGGTGGACCCAGTGGAACTATAGCAGAGCTTTAAATAGTCACAGATCAAGCCAGCCCTACTTTGGCAGATTTCTCTACCCCAGGCACTCAGCTAAAGCTCAAGGTGAAGATATTACTGTAGGAAGCTGAAGGGAGGAGGCAGCAGCTCTAGTCAGTAAATCGTGGTGCAGTCCCATATGTATGCACACATACATCTCAATCGTCTTCCTGTGTCTAGATGAGGAACTTTACATTTTTATACTGGACGAGAGAAAAAATAAATTGCAAAAGAGAATTTCCTATGGGCCAAAATGTCTTGACGTTGTCTATCCTGGCATCCAAATATCTCATAGTCCTTCGTTCAGCATGCTATTCAAGGCCTGATCCTGAGTGCCAAATGAAATAGAAACATTTCCAGACCATAAGAGGTCTTGCCAATGTGACTCGGTGCAGTGTAAATAAAAAGATGCAGCACCACATTCTGCTGTGATTCCTCTGAAGAGATTTCATCGCTCAGGCTCAGTGGAGCAGTCACTTTAAATAAGGAAGCAGAGTGCAGAAGTACAGGATCTACTCCATACTACTGATTATATTGTGAACATGTGATTACTTACATAATTGACTAATGTATTGATTAATAAATAGATTGAACATATTGATTAATCTATTTTATGATTAATCAGTTCATCTTTAGGCTAAAAAATAATGACAAAATTGATGTCTTGAAAGAATAGAGATTTGGGAAATAACAGTGAATCTTTAGTCAATCGAAGAAATAACTATTTTACAGCTTTCCAAATTTGTGGATACTCTGCTTTCTCTGTTTGATATCAATAAAGATTCAATATATTTTGGGTTTGGATTGTTGGTAAGAAAGATTTAGTAAATTTAAACGGGTCAAAAAAGGCTTTGACAGCTGCTCCAGTTGTAAGTGGTGTTTCTGCTGAAAACGTGACAAAATGTATGTCATTAAGGGGACTAAACTGTTATTGTAACTACATTTCAAAAACCTTTTTTATAAATGAACAGTTTCACATTTTGTGAATTATGCCTATTTACTATCTTGCAGAGAGTTAAAGTTTGATTAAACTCTCAGGGCTGTACGATAACTATGGAGCTCCAGATAGCATAAAGACTGGAACCAGGTTGAATCAGCTAGCTTGGCTCTGTCCAAAAGTAAAAAGAAAATCCAGTTACTTCATGAAGTCTTAGACTCCAGGAAGTTGTTTTCACTTTGGATTTTGTATGGATTAAACAAGACACAATGTGTACATTGGTGAGCTTTAGAGGTTCTGGTAGGATGCTGTTACCTTTGGACAGAGCCAGGCTAGCTGTTCGCCCCTGTTTCCAGTCTTTATGCTAAGCTAAGCTAACCATCTTCATGTTTAGCATAAAGACACTAGAGTGTGTAACACACCAACACGTTGGAGAGGCAGGATTCACCTTAATGACAACGCTCCGTAGCAGACTGCAAGTAACAAAAAAGGACTTTTATTCAAAACGTGCAGGAAGAAGGCATGTGATCAAACTGTCACATAAAGTGTACTTCGAGTTTGGTCTCAGTCTCTATTATTCCTCTAGGGTTCTCGCCGTCAACCCCCCGGCGATGAACACTAGCCGTCCTGGCTGATGACTCCAGGGCCGTCGGGTCTCTCTGGCTTCCGTGCTCTCCCAGGTCTCCCTGGCCTCCTGGGTCTCTCTCTCTTTGGGGTGGGGTTCTCGCCTTCACCCCCCTCGGCAATCTCTCGCCGTCTCTGGCGTTGTCTCCACCCGTCCTCCTTCTGGTGCCGGCTGCGGCTCTTTAAGTTTCCCCGCCAGTTAATTGGTCGGGCGTGGCTCGCATCACCTGACGGCTCACAGGTGTGCGGCAGACCATGTGGGGCGTGGCCGTACGGGACGTACACGCCCCCACAGACTCGACCGGGCCCCTTCTTGATATATATTCCCCAAGATTGTC
>JAVQJF010017521.1:0-43916 GCA_036023855.1 Gadopsis marmoratus | reverse complement strand
CCTCTGCAGGGTCCAGGTATTACCTCATGCTACCAGTAGTGACACTGACTCTAGTCAAATGCAAAACTAGTGAAGACAAAAGATGAGGAGGGGAAAAAATGTCAGTGGCCTCCACCTGCTTGTATGCTGCCTGACAACATCGGGGCTCCTAATGAGACGACAGATGGTGTCCTGGGGTATCTGCTCCCAGATCTGGACCAGGGCATCACTGAGCTCCTGGACAGTCTGAGGTGCAACCTGGCAGCGTCGGATGGACCGAATCATAATGTCCCAGAGGTTCTATTGGATTTAGGTCAGGCGAGCGTGGGGGGGCCAGTCAATGGTATCAATTCCTTCATCCTCCTGAACTGCCTGCATACTCTCGCCACATGAGGCCACATTGTCGTGCACCAGGAGGAACCCAGGAACCCAGGTCCAATGGGTCCAAGGATTTCATCCCGATACCTAATGGCAGTCAGGGTAAATGGTCTCTTTCTTATATAGCGCTTTTCAACCGAACCGGTTCCCAAAGTGCTGTAACAGTAATCTAAGTTAGAACAGTAGTCTAATTCACCCATTCACACACCAATGGGGACACAGTTGCCATGCTGGTCTCCACCGGGGGCAACTTGGGGTTCAGTGTCTTGCCCAGGGACACTTCAACAGGCAAGCAGGGGCTGGGATCGAACCACCAACCCTGGGGTTAATGGACGACCGCACTACCCGCTCAGCCACAGCCGCTGACAGGGTGTTGTTGTCTAGCCTGTAGAGGTCTGTGCGTCTCTCCATGGATCTGCCTCCCCAGACCTTCACTGACCCACCACCAAACCGCTCCTGCTGAACGATGTTACAGGCAGCATAACGTTCTCCACAGCTTCTCCAGACCCTTTCACGTCTGTCACATGTGCTCAGAGTGAACCTGCTCTCATCTGTGAGACGCACAGGGCTCCAGTGGTGAACCTGCCAATTCTGGTGTTCTATGGCAAATGCCAGTCGAGCTCCACGGTGCCGGGCAGTGAGCACAGGGCCCACCAGAGGACGTCGGGGCCTCAGGCCTCCCTCATGAAGTCTGTTTCTGATTGTTTGGTCAGAGACATTCACACCAGTGGAGGTCATGTTGTAGGACTCTGGCAGTGCTCATCCTGTTCCTCCTTGCACAAAGGAGCAGATACCGGTCCTGCTGCTGGGTTAAGGACCTTCTATGGCCCTGTCCAGCTCTCCTAGAGTAACTGCCCGTCTCCTGGAATCTCCTGTATGCTCTTGAGACTTCTGGCAATGGCACGTATTGATGTGCCATCCTGGAGGAGTTGGACAGCCTGTGCAGCCTCTGTAGGGTTACTGGTGTCGCCTCATGCTACCAGTAGTGACACTGACCTGAGCCAAATGCAAAACTCATGAAAACAGTCAGAAAAGATGAGGGGGGGAAATGTCAGTGTCCTCCACCTGTAAAATCATTCCTGTTTTGGGGGTTGTCTCATTGTTGGCCCTCTAGTGCACCTGTTGTTAATTTCATTAACACCAAAGCAGCTGAAACTGATTAACAGCCCCCTCTGCTTCTTAACTGACCAGATCATTATCTCAGACGTTTAATTGACTTGATGCTATACTCTGCTTAAAAAGTGTTCCTTTCATTTTTTTCAGCAGTGTATATAGGCCTATGTGCAAAAAGTGGTTTCTATGCATAGTGCAAGATGTCATAGGTATAGATGTATATAGCGAGGGGGGATGTGCAAGAGCAGTGTGGTGGTGGAGCAGCAAATGGAATTCACTGCAATGTTAGCAAGAAGAAGTAGCTAGTTCAATTCTCCATCATGTAGCCTTATAATCGGTTGGTACAGAGGCCTACAAAGATTATGAGATTAGAGTAAGCTTATTCTAACAGTTTCAAATATTTCTGTAATTTTATCATGGGTAAAGATATGTTTATGCCTCTTATTATACTGTAGGTAAAATGACAATGAAGAACAGGAGGTTTTTTCAAATCAAAGTTTCTTTAACCAGCAACAGAAACATTTCAAAGGTCTCAAAAAAGGGCTGATTAAAAAAATATTTGTTCTGATAAACCAAGACCAGTCGTGCTTTCTTGAAAGGTACCTGCATCCGTTTCAATCACAGGAAGCATATTTGCATCAAATTGGTTTTCCTGCGGTGTTTTGTCTGTAGGTTATGACACTCATGTTGGTGCCTAATGGGGATTATAGGCTGGTGGAGTTTGCCAAATAGCATATTTGGTTGCACTAGTTTCGCGTCCCTCGGAGGCGACTTCCATTTATGCTGAGGCAGTCAGATGGAGATGTGAAGTTATAAATGTATTTTCCCCCAAAGCATGACAAATAGCTTCACGACATTTGGAAAAACTACCGGGGAGGCGTACATGTGCGCGCAAATTAGCATTTGTGAATATGTTTGCGTGCGGAAAAAAAACAGAGAGCCATATATTGTATACCCACCAGTTATCATGGTAATAACGTGTGGTCTTTCTCTTCATTTTCAGTTTTTCCCTTTTCTATTTCCCCCACTCCCTTCCACCCCGCTGTGTATATGTACTGTATATTGATATACTTCTTCATATAGAATAGACCCGGGGAGATAAAATGAAATTGTAAAAGGGAGACAGAGTGCCATGAAATGCCACTCATAATGTAGCCTGTAACCTAATGTAACCTAAATGCATCACTGTGGTTGTACTGATGAACCCAATGCACCTGCACATGACTGGAAAGAGTTTTATTGAGACTGACCAAAGAGTAGCAGCATAGTCAGAGTGATTCTGAGAATATTTTGACATTACTCTCTTTCTGTGGTTTCTGTCTTCATAAATGCTCCCTCTCCCCTCTCATCCCTGAAATTATGTCCCCCCCATCTTTGTATCTTCCGTCAGACACCGTTTTTCAGTATCCTCATCTCACCTCACTGCTCCAGTTTGTCCTCAGCCAACAGAAGCGGCTCTTCTGACATCAAGTGAATGAGTGAATAAAAAACTAGCCCCAAACCCAACAAATACGACAACTGTTTGGGCCAGTGCGTTGTTTGAAGTGGCATCAAGTGTAGTTTCCAGTCCAAATATTCAAAACCGCTGCTCACACAGATGCCCAGAGTGACCTTGCTCTGTCTGTGTATCCCCTGATCACAGTGTTTGTGTGTGTGAGTGTGAGAGCTGTTCTATATTCTGTGTATTCCCTAGGATGAGGGTGTGATGCTTGTGCTAGGATCATGAGGGAAGATGAACTGTTAATCAAATTAAGCCGTGTTTGTACGGTGTGCATGCAGAGATGTAATGGAATGCTGCTATTATTGTTATTATTAGTTTTGCTACTATTTTTATATTGATATTATTCACATCTCTACATGAAACTGTAACTGTACTGTACTGCTATATGTTCAGGCAGATGACCACCTACCTGGGAGTTTTTTTTTTCCCACTGTCACCTAGTGCTCATCAAGTGAATGAGTTATAATATTGTTTTATAACGGGTGTGGTCTAAACCTGCTCTATATGAAAAGTGCAATGGAATGAACTGAATGCAAAAACTCATTATGCCCAACTTATTAGCCTATCAGACATTTTCATGATATGAAACTTACAGCAAATCATACTAAATTCTGCTGGTTACACTTACAGTCAAATAAGGCAACCGTCTTATTAAGTCAATACTATATGAACTGTACTGTACTGAATAGTACTGTATATGAAAGCATAAATAGCCTTCTTCTCTAAAAGAAGATTGGCCCGCAGAGGTCTTCAGCTTATGGATAATGTTTTTATTTGGTTTCCTACACACACACACACACCACATAGGCGTGTGTGTAGGGTGTTTCCATAATGACAGCCATTAGTTATCAGCATCTGTCTCCTTGCTGAATCCCTCCACAGATCCCAGAGCAGCAGCCCAGCACCGTCATTGAGGCCAGCTGTTTCACAGTGGTCTCAAGTGATTAAGAACAGAGGAAGGGTGGGACGGCGTTTCCTGGGCGAAAAAAAAAAATATGAGAGGAGAAAAAGATGGCTGTCTGTCCTCACGGGGCCCAACGCGACACTCTAATCATCTCACACCTATCCTCCTTTTCATCCTCCCATCCCAGATGCCCAAAGCAGCCAGCCAAAATCTGAAGATCATTTTTATCTCTCCGGTTTTCACATTCCTCCCATTTTCTCTCGCCTTCGCTGCCCTATTTCTCCGTCTGCTTCTCTCTTCCCGTGTCCTCCCTTGTTGTCCTCTCTATTTATTACTTATTGACCATCTCTCTGTCACTCTGTGTTTTCACTCACCCGCTCTCTCCCTCTCTGTGTCTCAACATGGCATCTATGAAGACAAATGTGACCCCAAGGATACATGGTATCTATTTTCCAGCCCAAGTCAATATGCCACCATGTAACCAGGATAGATCCTCACTCAAAAGGACAGAGAGCTGGAGGGAGAGAGAGAGAGGGCGGGGGTCTGTATCTCCAAATATCACTATGCTCGATCATTGGCTCAATCAGATAGTCATATGACCAGCTCTTTCGTGGCAGGAGCGAGCATGTTTTTCGTTTATCCTGTCTCTTTAAAGGATAAATCTGATTTATTATTACAACCTGGATCTCCTTTTCTTAGTTCTGGGCATCATTTCTATCAGTAATTGGTGGGCTCTGGAAACATGGCGACATCGCTACTACAAAGTCAGGCGGGGTGAGAAACGAGCAGTCAGACTATCAAACAGTCTGTATGCAGATGATTTAAACCAGTTTACGTGAAGGTAAAACTGAAAGTGAGCGCGCGTGAGATGCCTGTAATAATCCTACGTTGCCCAAGAAGACCGTGTAGCACTCAACCACAGCAAGTGCAAAGATGTCGCCTAGAAATGTTGTTTATATAACGCTCATTTGTTTTCCCAATTACATCATGATGGGAAATGTATTTGCTGCTTAATTTATGTTCACAGTTCTGTTAAATTGTTACATTTTCGTACAACGGCAGGACGCTTGAGAGACTCCTGGGTCCCGTGTGTGGTTAGGCAACAAAGGATAGGAGTGCCAAAATTAAGAATACATCTGTAAAGGAATCAGACAATACATGTGGAATAAGTAAATGTGGAAATACAAAGACAAATAACAAAATATAAAAGAATAATTATAAGCATTTTATTTTCACATTTATTTGTTAATTTATTTGTCTTTTCAAATAATTTTCCATATTTATTTTCTTATTCTTTTACAGATGACTGGTTCCGGACACGTGTCAGTACAACGAACACGTTACGCCTCCCGATTATCCATTTTTTCACTTTGTTGTATCAGTGAACTTAACTACAAAATGTTAGTGCATAGTGCTAGCTTTAATAAGCATAGTAAATGTCAATGTGTGTGGAGGGAGGAATGAGTAACATACAGAGTTGTGTGTGTGTGTGTGTATTCTGTGCATGGCAGGGTAATTCATTCTGGTGACAGTAATTCTGAGGCACTGTATTGATTGGTCCTGATGGAGGCTGAGATATCAAGCAGAAGGACACTTGTTTCTGTCCGTCTTTGGCAGTCTCACACACACACACACACACACACACACACACACAGACATTCAGACACATGTCTAGAGGCCACATCAGTGGATAGAAATAGAATGTAATCACATCGTTAAGTGATTAGACGACAATTTCAGTCAAACCATTGTTTGCCCTGCCCTTGCAAAGTCCACCATGTCTTAACGGCTGAAAAGAGAATCCACTGGCAGCTCACTCCATCACTGCCCCGCAGGAAACAGCCCCTCTTCATTCCCTGGATGTGTTCCACTGCAAATGTGGTCCATTTTATGTCAAAATGGCTAGTTTGTCTTCAATGGATTATTTTCTGACACTTCTGATTCATGGATTTGTCATCTTTAGTATGAGCAAATATGATGTTATGGGTCAATAACACGATAGGCTGACCCTCTGTCATGTCAGTGTGCACTGTCAGCACATCTTCAGCGGCTGAGTGTGACGTCTGACCATGTGGCCATCCAATAAAACTACACAACTCAGGATGTTGGATCTGTTGCATCTCTGTTTGCACAGGTTGGTTCAGACCTAATAGGTTCCACTCTTCTCATTATTCTGTAATGGCTCTTTAATTGGTCTTTTAATGGAGCTCTTTTTTTTTGAGGATCTAATTGGTGTTTTGCAGCGTAGCCAGCAGTCCCCTCCGCCTGCCAGCAAGAGCGGGAGTCCATAGGGCGCTCTCAGGTGTCTGAGCTGATTGCCTGCCTGCCTGTTTGCTCTCAATCTGTCAGTGCTGCAGCCATGCTGGCAAGAAAGGAAGTGAAATTGCAAGTGAACATTGTGTGTGTGTGTGTGTGTGTGTGTGCGTGTGTGTGTGTGCATGTGTGTGTTCCTAGTGAAGCCGTCGGCATGGTGCGCCATCCTTCAGGCGGCACCGCGACAGGACCCATCTGCCAGCCAAAACAGAGGGACTGGTCGGAGCAACTCTGGCACAGACGGGCACAAACACAGCTCACCTCACCTCTCCACCTCCCTTGTCTTCTCTCAGTCGTCCTCCTCTGCATTCGTCCAGTTATTACTCACCTTTGCTACCCATATCCCCCCTCGGCTGTTTATCTTCCCCCTCGATGCTCATTTCCACCCTCCTTCTTTGAGAGCAGTACCTTACAGCGCTTTGGGAACCAGTTCGGTTGAAAAGCGCTATATAAGAAAGAGTCCATTTACCATTACCATTTACCTTATCTGGCTCTCCTCCTCTCACTGCAAACAGATGAGCCTGTCTACACCATGTTTAAAATAAATAAATAAATATATATACGTATATATATATATATATATATAGCACAATCGTAACTGATCTATTTTTGACTCATAAAATGATCCAAGTTATTTTTTATTTTTGCATGAAATCCCTGCTTATGTTAATCAGTTACTCCCTTTATCCCTCCCACTCTCTGAAACAGGTGGGTGGATTAACACAGTATTCCTGTTGATTTATCTCACTGAAAAGGCAGACTACAGTGGGTGTTTTTCCAAACAATTACACCTGCTGCCTTAAACTGCTTTCACTGTATCCTGGACCTCTGCTGGTTTGACCCCCAGAATACAAATTAGGAAGAGTCGAGGGTTGAAGGTCATACAGGTGGGTGACACTGGAGTTGGGAATAAGCTTTCTGACAAGTGAGTTGTAGCCAAAAGCCATAAAATGTGTGTGTGTGTGTGTTTGTCGGCTTGTCTGGCCCCAGACCGGCTAATTGGGAGGTGATTTTCGGCCTGTCACTGTTGGAGTGTGACTGACAGGCTCTCTCATCAGGTAGCAATGGTTCATTCACACAATGACACACACACACAAACAGGTAGTAACAGAAAACACATGTGAGTGCTTGTCCATGAATGAGTTGATTAGAACAGATAAAACACAAATCAACGTCCACATGATAGACAAACCACGATGCTTTTAGGAGGACTGCCCACCCGGTAACACCACGGATAGTTTTCACTGGCTTCACTTAGCTGCTGTGACATTATGAGCGTGCCACCAAACACTGTCAGGTCTGGTTTGGGAAAGCGATGCCCCTGGCCGGTAATTAGCAAGCTGCTATAGGGGCCGACTGTGGTGACAGAGCTGCCCACATGACACAGCAGAATTCAGAGGAAACTCATTCTTTGAAAGTAAAGTGTTAATGTTAGCAGATTAAATGGTGTAGGGATCACTCTCCATGTCTCAAAGCAAACACATTTATAGATACAAAGTCCAACTTATGCCTGGATGTAGACAATGCAACTATAAAATGAAAGCTGCAATAATCAATATTTTTATATTAACAATGGATCACATGACTCTGTGTATATGAAAGGGGTCGCAAAGCCACAGAGAATTATTACTTGACTGCAGTTCCCCACAGTTCTACAGAGCTTCCTTTAGTCGTATATTCGGGTGGTGAACATACAGTAGAGGAACTGAATTTAGCAGCTGAACAGCAGATATTTCCCTCTGGAGTTGATACAGACCAGAGGGTCGAGTAGGAGAGTAAATATTGGACTTACATTTAGCAAGTGGTCAGAAACAGGACTCACGCACACACAGGCACAGGTGATGAATGTGCTGTCATCATTAAAATGTCATATCATCCATAAGGAACAGCCATATGTTTCTGTGACATAAAGTGTACACGCTGTATGTATGTGTCCTTCTATTAAAGGTAGACATGGAAAAGACGCCTGAGCCGTGTGCACAGGCCGCACAGACTGCAAGAACAAATACCTTGAAAAATGCAATGGTTTATGGGAGAATGGATGACGCCACCTGTTAGCTAACAGGTATTCATGTTGCATTTACTCAGAGAAAGTAAATTACAGCCTCAATGAGATCCATATTTATCCCATTACCTTTGGTTTGAAATGATACACTGGCTAAATGCCTTTGATCATATAGGGGCATTCAAGGATAGCATGCTGTCTAGCACTGAGGGCACAGGTTCTTTGTTGAAGATTCGGGTATTAACAATTCTGTAATTATCATTAGTGTCATTATGTCCCTTCCTTTCCACTCTTCCTACCCTCACCACTCCCGCTCTTCCTGTCTCTCCCATTGGCAAAGTGTAATCATCTGAGTTATCACTCATGGCGCATTGCCTACGGCATAGAACTGTAATACCTGCAATGACGGAGATGATTCATATCCACAGCTTGCTCATTATATCAACACAGACACATTGCACTGGCTCAGACATTTATTCCCTGATGCAAAGTTGGGCTTTTGATTTAGTACACAAGCAATTTATATTTATTTATCTAAAGCAGAATTTACGGTAGGGAGTCAAATGTAGTAGTGATCACAGCAACAAGTGACAGGGCTTTGATAATACACATTAATGCTCAGAATATTATCTTCTGCCTGAGGTGCATAATGTTCTTCATTGCAAACACTGTGTACAAACATATTTTTCAATTATTAATGCTCAAGTTTAATTCCTTGTTTCAGTTCAATTCAAGTCTCCAGTACACATTGAGTTTTCTTAGTTAAAAAACATATCACTGTATAAATACAATACAACTGATAAAAGCACTTCAGGGGTCATATTCATAAAGCTTCACAGTACAAAGAGTTGCTCCTAGTAATGAAATTAAAAGAACATTCTTAGAATAATGAAGTTTTCTAAGAGTTGACAGTTACAAAACTATCACATCTCCACCTGAGACAATAACGCTATAACGCCAGAAATCAAAGTGCTCACAACAGAAAGATATTTGGCAGTTGGAAAATGCAACAGTGCAGTAGGGATTACGTTGATCGATTGGAAAGCAATTACATTTTTCACCCGTTTATATCAAATAGATTAAGTTAGTACTAAAATCACCAGCATGGTAAATAAACATAAGCCAATAAATATAAGAACTATCAGCATGTGAACAGGCTACAGTGCAAGTAGGGCACTTTGTAGGCTACTTTTAAAATATTACAATATATTCAACAGAGATATTCATTACATAAAACAGTATTCATAATTTCACCATGGCTTAATACAGACTAAATTATATGATTAGGTCATTCCATTCCATCACATTATGTCCTTTCCTTGCTCAGAGTGCTCTGAGAATTTTTCCTAAATCCCTCCTAAGCTACGACTCCTTGCTAGAAATGTTTAGGAGTGGTCTGAGCGTATTCTCAGAGTGATGTTGAATATGGCCCCAGAATAACTTTTATAGGGTTTTATGTGCTGTAACATAAATAATAAAAACAAACATGGATATCTTAAAGAATGGAACTGAGAAAGCTGTTTCTAAAGATTCTAAACAACACCACAGACCTCATGCGAGGCAGCTGCAAACTTCTAAAAGCAGCCCATTATTAATGGCAACGTGAGAGCGTATTCCTGTGCGCAGTCTTAAGCATATGTTGGGTGTAGAATATTCATGTGCCAAAAGTATTATGCAAAAGCCCTTAGGTTGTGGAATAGCCATATGCAGAACGCTGGTGAGTATGTGGCGTCGACGCAGCGGCTGTTATGATCCAGTTTACAGTAACAGCTCTGATGTGATCGTTTGATGTCTGAGGGTTTGGCGACGTGCTCCACTTACTGTGCAACTCTGCGAAAGTAAAAGTGAAGGGGAGTTTGAAAGTCGTCCCACTGCACTGAGAGGCAAACAGCACTTTGAATATCTGTAACATGCAGCGATGGAGGAAGTATAGTATCATTTACTCAACGCAGTATTACTTGATTTGCCCGGGGGCAGTGGAATTAGCTGTATACACAACATTGACAATTTATAAAGTGTTGTAAATGGCCATGGTGGAGCATATTTGAACTCCTTTATATACTGTTAAGTAGTCTCATCTGTTGTATGCCGATCATATGTTTTATATAAAAACCTTTATCTGCAACATCAATAGAAACTATAGCTATAAAGTGAAATTCAAACTGTACATAGTTGTACTACTTAGGAACAATACTTGAGTAAATGTACTTCCGTACTTTGCACAACTGGTAACATGAATATAATAATAATAATCACTAAAGAAACATGTTAAATCAAAGGAAGCCTTAGGATTCCGGACAGAAGCGTGCACTGCACAGTGTAAGAAACATGTTGACAACAGGATTTTAATTTTTATTATCCAGTGAAAATCATTCTCTTGTCAGCCTCAGGCCAAGCTGTCAAGATCGATGTTGTAAACTGGTGGCCATGGACAAATTGTTGCTATAATTGGACTAAAGGCTGTGTAGTAGTGCATCTCCATCACAACAAAAACAGCTAGAGGTTAGTTTGTGGTGAGTCGCTGTGTGAAAAGACCCTCTGAAGGCCTCTTGTGTATGACCTACTACCCTATTACCTTACTCTACTTAGCTCTGACACTTTGATCAACACCTCATCTTACGCTGTCAAACTCTGACCTTGGGTGTGTGTCCGATGAGGCGGTTTGTGTGATGGATGTCTGTGAGACAGTGGTATGGATGAAGGGCTGTGTAATGGAGGCAGCAGAGGTGTTGTACTTACCGGGCGGAGACTTATTTCCTCCTCACCTTCCTTACTCACACAGGTGACCACCTGTGTGAGTAAATGTGTGCACACATATGAAGATGCCCTGTTTTGCCTCCATGAAGGGTTGCAGTCAGTCATTGTTGCCCTGGATGGCATGTATGACAAGAAATGTCATAACAAAGGATTCTCCATGACCACCCCCCCAACTGTTCTTACGTTACTTTACTATAGTTACTTTCCCCTTCCCTTCCCCAACACTCTTCTGCTCTCGTTTCTATACTCTTCTTAAAGCACCAAACCAGTCATTTAGCATGTTTAAGCCAGCTGTCTACAAAACCCAATGACATCGCTGTTGACTATTTTACGAGGCAGTCAACAGGTTTTATGTTTTGAAATTCACATGACCCGTTTTTAGGATGCCCATTTTTTTATTATCTTCCA
Organism: Gadopsis marmoratus; assembly: GCA_036023855.1. Lineage (NCBI taxonomy): Eukaryota > Metazoa > Chordata > Actinopteri > Centrarchiformes > Percichthyidae > Gadopsis > Gadopsis marmoratus. Next base: position 32,558 of record JAVQJF010017521.1, on the reverse strand, counting down.
GGTGTGACTGTGGCTCACAATTGCAATGCTTTCCAGCAACAAACCCAAATCAGTTCTCTTCAGCCTTGTTTCCAGCAGCAGAAGGCAGCTGTTTCTGCAAACAAGCTCCGATAATCCCACTGTATAGCACCAAATGGCATGCAGACCGAGTGAATTCACAGAGTGAATATAGCGAAGCATTTAGCAACAAAAGAGCCAGATGTTTTCCTCAGGAGCCAAAGCTAAAAAGCCCATAACCATCCATGTTGGCCGGATGTGTAAATGGTCAACCTTTTGCAAAAGAATTATAAACCAAGATATGATTGTGGCTGTGTGTCTCTCATCTTGTTTTGATATGGTTCTGCCCTCAAGTGGCCAAAAATCGAATAATGCAGCTTTAGCATTTTTATGCCCGAGCTTCCATGAATACAACACCAAGCAAGAGTTTTCAGAACAGCCCTTGCTCGCAAATGCATTGCCACAACATTATCACGGGAAAACACTCCCTGTGAAGGTTGACCTCTAAAGCAGTTTACAGGTCTCTGCAACCTGATATTCATGCTGTGCTGGCATGACCTGAAATCGTTGAGCTAAAATATGCTAACCGGCAGTATGGTTATTTTAACTCCCCCACTGGCTCCTTCCACACCTTCCTCCCCCTCTCCCCGTCTCTCTCAGTGGGCTCATACAGTCAGTCATCAGCCCTGTGGTGAGCTCCAGGTTGGAGGCCATGTATCAGGACAGGTGGGGGGACCCAGGGGTGCTGTTTCCCGAAGACACCCGCTTTGGGTTCCCATCTGTCTGACAGTGGGGTCGAATTGATCTGTCCCATAATCTGTGTGTGTGTAGAATGCAGCGCAGGGAGCAACGCTGATCACCTATGTGGATGCGTATGTGTACCTGCATGCTGAGATAAGTACAGAGACTGTCCTCAATTTTAAATGCTAAAAACCACCCATTTATGTGTTCCTGACAATTGATTGGCCAATTGATAAAATTCCATATACTCTACCGTACATTTGGTGGTGGAAGTAGCGACACAGTGATTACACAATGCAAATGACCTCTCTCAGAAGTTTCCAGGAGCTACAGTTCTTTCTGTTGTTTTCCTCCAGACCCGTCTTGTTTTCCTCTCATTTCTGTACTTGAGGTGTCATCTAACAGCCTCAGCATAAGTGCAATTTATGTCACTTTCCCCCTCTTATACTGTTGTGGGATGTTTTTTCAACACCAGGTACTGGCAAGGGACGAGGATGAAAATAGACTACAACGTCACTGCTGAAATTACAGGTCACCAAAAAAAAGCCACCAGGCCACTAAGTCCCTTACAGTCAGCTTTGAAAAATACCAGAGTTTAAAGGTCAGACCAGGGGTCAAACCCAAAACCCTTCACACAGGTGCTCAATTCACTGCACCACAGCCAAACCAAAGTGCAGAGAGGTGGTTGGTGGATGCCTTTAACACTGATCTGGCTCACATACTGTCTCATGCACCAAGTCCGTGTTTATTCTTAAAAAATGTACTATGACCGCAATCTTTCCCTAACCTTAACCAAGTATGTTTAGTTGCCCAAACTTAACCACACCTCAAAAATAGAGGTGGTAGGTTAGAAAATGCTCATATAATTTGTTTCTTCATTGGTCACTTTGAAATGCACTTACAAATGACCAACTTAGCTGTGTTGGTATGAGGGCTTCAATCTCATGTGAGTGGGTACGAGTGTGAGGCAACCAGGTCAACAAGGTAATCACTGCTCTGAATGGCTTTCTTTGTTTGTTTTTTTGTCTGCATTGCTCTGTCCTGTCCTACACATGAAACAATCTTATCTTATCAATTTCACCTTACTTGTGTGTGTGTGTGTGTCTGTTATCAAGTGTTCTCTCTTTGTCATTGGAGAATGGTGGCTATGTTGTCTGATTTTGAAGTTGACATTTATTTTATGTTGTCATGTATGAAAGGGAAAAGAGGAGAGACTGAGAGAGTTACTTTATCCCTTCCTATGTCTGTCTATGTACCCATTCCTCTAGTGGGACAGATGCATCAGTGTATTGACAGACGTCCATTTTGACCGCATTGCTTTTGGGTCACACTCAGTAACCACTGTAGGATTCCTTGTAAGTACACAGCACAAGATGGGAGGGCAAAAGTTAGAAAGATGAAGGAAAGACCCAGATTCATGGCTCAAAGGACAGCAATGTCGGTTTGTCTGTTGGTTGGTCCGTCCACCACTTTGATCCTGAAATATCTCAACAACTATTGGATGGATTGGAAATTTTGGTACAGACATTCATGCTCTCCAGGAGAATCCTACTGATTTGATGATCACCTGAATATTAGTCCAGTACTTTGGTTTATAAATTCAGCTGCACAAAAGTAATGACATCGCGGCTGTGTGTGGCTGTGGCTCAGGAGGTAGAGCGGGTCACTCGTTGATGTTGGCGGTTCGGTCCCTGGCTCCTCCTTTCCACATGTCGACGTGTCCTTGGGCAAGAGAATCCTAAATTGAGCCTGATGCAGGACCTTGGACCTTGCATGGCAGCTCCATCGCCATTGGTGGGTGAATGTATGTGTGTAAATGGGGCCAACCAGTGAAGTACTTTGGAAAGGTTGAAAAGCGCTATGTAAGTGAAGTCCATTTACCATCGCCTCACCTGAAAATGAATATGAATTACAAGTGAGAGCTTGAAAACTAACCCCCCATATCCTGTTTGAAAGGTTGAAAAGAATGTTTATTTGTACTGAACATTTATTTATGACAGGAAATGTAATATGGTACAAACTTGACATCAGAGCACTCGTAACACATCATACCGCTGTTTCTGTAAATTTCAAGTAAAGGATAACTTGAAAATGAAATTAGGCAGGTTCCATCGGAGGTCCCACTGGAGCAGCAGCCTTCTGCAAACCCTACAGTGAGTTTCTTAATGAAAATTGAGACCAGAATTGTTTTCCTCATTTTCATTAATTGCCTCAGTGTTGCATAACCTTAATAACTTAAATACACGCTGTTAGAAATGATGTTAGTGAAAGCATGGAGGAAGTCAAAATGCCATTTGTGATTATTGGGCTTAAACATGCTAAATCACCAGTATGATCATTTAAAGCTCCCCCATCTGCTTCCATCAGTCATTGGCCCTGTGGTGGGCTTCCAGGTTAGAGGTCATGTGTCAGGGCAGGTGCGGGGATGCTGTCTCTGGAAGACCACCCTTATGGGTTCCCATCTGTCTAACAACAGAATGTCACACTGTGTGTCCCATAATTTGTAAAGATGATCTGCAAACTGATCCGGCCCATAGCCTGCAAAAAGTCTGTGCCATAATCCGTCCCATGATCTGCAAAAAATAAAACCCTACATATCCTACTATCCTAATGCACTTAATTGTGATATGGGGTGAGTATCACATCACTCTGAAAATGGAGAAATTAGACTTTAAACTAACAAATCTGTCACTACAGTTTCTATACATTTCAGGAAATTTAATGTAGGGGTTTCCCACTGAGTCACAACGTGAGTTTCCCTTTCACCCATTGGATTGTAGTGGAGAGCAGCAATCCCTCCAAATGCTACAGTGAGTTTATTGATGAAATGTAAGATTAATTAGCATTATAGTCAAATAAAAGAGGTTTAATAGAAATGAAGCAAGTTGAGAAAGAGCTGTATAAATTATCTTAAAGGAGAATTAGAGTGACTGAGATGTAGAAAGAGATGATGGAGGAGGCAAACTGAAGCTGTTACTTGACATTTCTTTTTGATCGAATACTGTGCCCAGTTAATTTGATTTACCTTACAGGTTTTGTTTAACTCATTGTTTGCTTACGACTGCTATGAGAGATGCAGTGTTTAGGTTGAATGAAAAAAGAAAGAAGGTGTAAAAGTTGCAGTAAAAGAAGATGGGCGTGTTTTGCTCCGTCCAAACGCCCATACAAATGGAACTGTGTGTGCCTTGTAGTAAAGTTGATGTCTCTAACATGACAGTTGTTTAGAGAATAGCGAGTGGGGGACAGAGTGAGTGCAGAGAAAGTTTGAGATGGAGATAGATGGTGTTTTATGTAGAAGGCAGGGGAGACATTCCTCCTCATCTGTCGGCTGCTGCACCTGTTCTCTGTTCACAGCAACCAAACAGGACTGACACTCCATCGCCCCGCATGAAGCCGCTGTGTGGAAGGACTCGAGAAAACATATAGTGTTTGACTCTGTGTGTGTGTGTGTGTGTGTATGTGTGTCCTCTGGTTGTGCCTCAGGACTCTGGTGTGTCGAGTCACTTTGGTCTCAGTCCGTTTGTGTTTTTAGAGGGAGAGATAACGCAGGTTAATGTTAGGGCAGGAATTTATCGACTATCGCCCTACATCCAAGGGTCACCTGGGTAAAGGCCTTTACACACATGGGAAAAGTAAATGACATGAAAATGCGAATTACTCACCTGAGAATATTTTAGACGTCTATGTGCAGTGCCGAGGTTAAAAGCTACACAGAGTGTATCCCATATTTGATTAATATGATGAGCCAAACCTGCTATGACACTGTCGCCTTTGCTGCCAACAATACTACAGCCAAAATGAAGCTACAGTTCTCAGAAATTGACATTTTCTGAGCTCAATCATGTCCCCAAGAGGCTAAACCCTTTTGATTTTAACAATCTCACGGCCTCTCCTTTAGTGCCACTCACAGCTTTGGTTATTTAGTCCCACTATAGGCAATGAAACCCCAAAGGGCTGACACTGTTGGACTTGTCTAATCCATTTTTCTGCAGAGAAAATTGACATGCTTGCTGCTCGCCCCTTCTTCACATTCATACAGCAGTGCAACAGCATACAACACCTGGGAATGGCCCTGTGCATCTACTGTTACCCAGCAGCCCTGCAGGCATCTCAGTGGTGACTGTGACAGGAGAGATCCCCTCCTACACCCCCAGCTGGTGTGGGCATTACAACTGGTGATAGGCCCACTTCGCTCACCTCTAGGCAACAGTTGCACTGTTTCACACACATTCATGTTTGGGTTTGTGTGCAGAAACATTATTTTTGTTTGCATGAGTGTGATCAGGCTCAGACTTCTAATATTTGGCAGCACCGGGAATGTCTTGGCTGTGAGCAGCCTGAAGACAGCAGACCTGCCAAAGATAAAAGCCAGGCAGCTGGCAACACACTGCCACGTGTCAGCTGTCTCCGGTTGCATGGTGAAGATGGTGTTATTTGTACCAATTTGTGCAAACACTGAAAAGTGCTCAAGGAAAACTAATGATATCGCTGGAATTGGTGAATTTCTACATCATTTCAAAGTGTGTTGGTTTGTGAGAATGGCGTGCCAAATCAAGTCATGTCATGTATTTTCATAGCCCATGATCCCATAGAGTGCAGTATATTATTAGCTGCAAACAGCAGACTGAGAAGTTTCTTTTCCCGCACGAACACAAACGGCAGATTCATCAACTCTAATTTCCCGGTCATTGGAGTTCTACAGGGATATACTGTTATATTCACTAGTGATTTGGCCTTTTTCATTAAACCTACTATCACGGTGCTAACCTGTGCCCTATAGGTTGCACACTGGCCGAACACATTCCGGTTTCTGCACTCTATTAGTGTTTCCATCCTGCCGGCACAATAGATCAGTACTACTGGTCGTGTTGCTAAGTTGTGCAGCCCAGGCCTCTGTGGCCGAGTTATGAAAGCACGTGTGGATAAAATAGCATGCGAACAATCACTTTAAGAACCATGTCCGCTTTATTGTGCTGCTAACTCCTTCAGTGAGCTGAAATGAATGGCTTTACAGAGTGATTTGGACTCTGTGTTAGTGTAAACAAAATGACCTTGAATGTTTCAAATGGACAGTAGAGTTGCTAGATGCTTTTGTTGGGTACTTTCTTGGTGTCTTGAGTAAGATACTACGGTTTTGCTATGTTGGTTGTTAGGGTGATTTTATTGCTATGGTGTAGTCCAAGGCTGCTTAACGCATTTCTGGGTGGATGTCGGGTCGCTACATATTGCTTGGATGTTGCCTGGTGGTTGCTTGTTTGTGTGTACAGTATAAGGTGATTGCTATGGTGATTCTTGGTGTTTACTAGACAGTCGATAACACAATGAAAGAGTGCATTCAGATGAAACCTTCATATTGCAGTGGTGGCTCAATCGCTAGTGCGTCTGATTTTATGAAGCGGATGGATAGGTGTATGTGTTGAACAGAAAAATTTGTTCTTTCCTCATTTTGTTTGAGGTTATTATAGCAAAAGGTTATTTTAGATTTTTTTGTGTGTGTATTGTGTATTTTTTAGAATATAGTAAAATATTACTCTTCATCACTCTCAGTCTCCAGTCCCCCACCTGACAGCTTCTTTTTTTATCTCCTCCTCTGTTCCTCATTCACTCTCACATCCACTTGCCAACCTGTGATCGCCTTGTGATCTCGCTTAACTCCTGTTCCTGCAAACGTAGCCGTTGTCCCTGTAGTGCTGCTCTGTGGCAGCTCATCCACACGTTACAAATGTGTTTGACCCTCCGTGGAGCATTAGACAACACCCTTCTTTGTATTCCTGTTGCTTTTTCCTCAAAGCAAAAGCTTTAGCCTCGGTTTGCTGCTGGCTGGCTCAAACCTGAGAAACTGTTATTTTGTAAAGGTACAAGGCTCTGAATTTATTTTATTGATTGTGGGTTATTCTTAAATCCATGAATGAATCCATGAAGCTTGACTGTATTTTGTGTTTCTATGGTGTTATTTTTATACCTGAATTGTCAGGTATGTTATATCCATCTATAATTCCTTTCACAATTTACTATTGTGATTACTCAGTTTCCTTTTGCGGGGTTTTTCCAGTGTAAATGATTATTTTGCCATTAACAGTTCATCAGATAAACTGCAGTACAGTAACAGGGAGTGTACGAATGTAGATTATTCATGGGTTTTACACTTATTATAAATAGGTTTTGGAGTGTTAAAAGCAAAGTTTGTCTTTGTGTGAGTGAGTCGGGAAAGCCAGAAAGCTCAACACCTGGTGAGAAAAATTGTTAAGTCAATTGTTGGTAATGAATTGCAGTGAGGATGTTGGTAAAGGATGATACTAAAAATAAATCAGGTGATGGAGATGAGCGATAACTGCTCCTTGTTCTATATAAATAGATATACGTGTTGACAATTCCTTTATCACTACTACTACCACTAACAACACATTTACTTCTGTGACTGCAATAGTGATACCAGCTGTATGAAGTGCAGTTGTTAAACCACATTAAGTTCATGAAAATGTTCCTGACCTTTTCCTCTCCCCCATGTCTCACTCTGTAACGGAAACTTTAATTCAATAAAACGTCCAAGGTCAATTCTCCCCTCTCTGCACAGGGATGCACTGACTTGTCATATCCTCTCATACCACTGCACATATAGCAGCAGCACTCTTAAACACACACACACAGTCGAACAGTCATGAACTGGAAGTTGGTAATTAACACTAAACACACAGTACAGCTGAAGCTGATGGGAATGTCATTAGTTTTGCAGGTATTTGGTTGTAAAACAAAGTGTTGGACCTGATGATGCTGCAAGGTTAAAAGTCATTACAATACATCTTGAGAGAGACATAAATGTGTGTACCAAATGTCATAGCAATCCATCCAAATGTTGTAGCGGTATTTCACTCAAAACCACTAATTTCAAACTCATGGTGGCACTAGAGGAAAAGTCAGGGGATCACCAAAGTCGGTAGGATTCATCTTCTGGATACCAAAGATATCTGTACCAAATCTCATGGCATCCAATATTTATTTCACAAAGAAAACCATGAATGTTCTCCACCCTGATGAAGGCAAGATGGCTGAAACGTTTGTTGAATAAACGGTGTACCGCAGAAGAGTCTCTGCAGAAGAGTTATGTGACGTGTTTAAATTTTGATGGGCACTGAAGTTCAGACTGGTCGGCACCTCGGTGTGTATGTAGTTAACAGAAATTGTTGGACAAAACCTCCATCTCAAACGCCCTAAATTTGTATAAATCAGGCACGACAAACAATGTTTGTTAAATTCAAATTCATGTCAACAATTAATAAACATCTGTCACAGACTCCTATGGAGATATGATTTACTTCCTGCAGCACCAGACTTGTCTGCAAGTTACTTTTTACATTTTCACCATATTTCATTATAACTTTGGACTGAGTTTGTTTAGAAAGGGGATATTTTAAGTCTTTTGATGCTGCTGATCATGGTGTAAAATATAGCAGGTTAAAGACACGTGATTTTAGCTTCATTAATACAGAATTCTCAGTTTTGCTCAGTGCAAGTGCTCGACAGTATAGGAAAATCAATTTTGCCAATGTGTGCATGTGAAACATTATGTTCACATCAGGCTGATTCAACGACATTTCTGGACAGATGAGAGGAGTACTATTAGTCTGTGTCTGCCCAGAGGAAAGGAACATTATTGAAAAGCAGGAGGAACATTACAATCCACACACACTTCATGTACCGTAGATGTATTCAAGCAAGTGAATGAATTTATGTTATAAATCTGTTAACAGCAGTGTTTTCTAAATCTCCTGCAGGTGAGAAATTAATTAATTCTCACACCTCTGATTTTGCATTCAGCGACAAGACACGACTGAAAGACAGATAAAAGGCTACTTGAGTAGCCGATTGAAGAGATACTGTCAAACCCTGTGATTGCCTTGACACGTGGCTCTTCAGGGGCCCACATACACCTGAGTTTTAGTGGCGCTTTTCATAAAACAGTATATGGAAGGCACTTTGTCAGTCAGTCAGCGGAAGAGACAGCGCTTTTAAAGCATAAGGTGTCGGGGTCAAACAGCTTCAAATGGTTGATTATTTTTAGAGGCAATTACGCTGATATGTTTCTCTGTTTATAGTAAGTAGATCTGTTGAATTGTTGACTTTCATGGCTTTGTCAAAGCATAAATTAAAAAACCATGTAGACATAAAGGCGTGATAACAAGAGAACAACGTGCAATCATCGGAAATAGTTCAAAATAGTGATTAGCCATCATAAAATGAAATTAATGTGGATATAATGTGGGATTTAGAAAAAATGTGTTGTTATTTTATGACGGATGTGGGTAGGTAAAAAAATGATAAGCTGTAATATAGATAGATAGATATACTCTATACTGTACTGTATGTGTATTGGTCAAAAATAGTTACTTTTGTCACTATTGATTACTTTTAATAATTAGAAGCCTTTTGAGCTTTTTCTAAAGTTACTGCAAATAATACAGTGTAAACATAAATTATTAAAAATTTCTGATCCAACCCAAAGTCCAAAGCTTTCTGCCACATCATCCGGGATATTTTGGTATCATTTTTGTAAAGTTAGTGGAAGTGGAGATGCGTCATCCATCTCTATATACAGTCTATGGTTTATGCAAAAAAAACCAGCCCAACTCTAACTGTGTGTGTGAGGAAACACAAATTGATACACTCACAAACACACACACAATTTGGTTTTGCATACTTTTAAGACATTGACTTAAATTCCCTCTCTGGAGGTTTAACCTAACCCTAACCCCAATTACTAACCCTAACCGAACAATTAAGACAGAAAGCGCTTCACATAACGTTGAATGCAGCGGCAGTAAAAATCAAATGGGGACACCAATTTTGTTCACAATTAGACATGCTGTCCCCAGTCAACTGGTCAAAATTACCCCAGAAACCACTCACACACACACACACACACACACACACACACACAGCAACAGAAATGTCCAGGTATATCATAGGAAACCTCACATGGGCAGGGTTTAGTTTGACTTTCATTTCTTAGCTATTGCATAGTCCCATTTGTTGTTCCTGGGGCTGCAGGGCACAGGAGATGGGGAGGGATGTAGAGCGTGAAGCCATTTAAGTGGGTTTGGAAGTCACACTGACAGACTACAGACCTCGCAGAGATGTTCATTAACTCTCCTACTCCCATCCACACTCTCATAGAAACACACTCTGTCCCTGCTGTATGCACAGATTCAGTCAGGATACACTTTTGATTATTGGAAAGTAAGCTGTAAAACACATGATACACTTGTAGCAATAGAATCCAACTAGAGCTGGCCGGCCATTAGCAGTAGAGGTTTTCAGTGACTTTTATAACCTTTTTTCAGTGAGGAAGGATGAGACGTTATCCAGTAGATTACTTTGAAGTCTGCTTCAGCCTTTTTACCTTTTTACTCACCATGCTTGTAATTAAATCCTTTAACACCTGGGTCATTTGCCTCATGGATCAATGTGACTGTCTTTTAGACCGTGCCAGTCAAATACATAGGTTCTTTTTCTTGTATCATTTACATTTTTAAATATTAGTGCCATTACCTGGAGTTATTTTTGGGAAAAATAGGTGATTTTATACAATCCTTTCTCGTTTAAAGCATTATTAATAGGATCTGGTCAAAGAATAAGTAAACCACAGATTTGATACCAGCTTTTGATACTCGATACAGCCTCTGGATGCATTTTAGTCGGTAACAAAATGTATTGAGGGTTGATACCCTGCCAGCAGCTGTATACAGAGTCCTGGATTAGTTTTTGCTTTATTCTCAGGTCAGTTTCTTGCAAAGCTATAAAGAAAGTTATATGAGATAAACAGGAAGAAGCCTTCTGAAACAGACCCAGACATACCAGCAGTGCATAATGTGATTACTGTGAATTAAAGAGTATTAAATGCTGTGCTGCAATTACTCCCTTACTGTGTGAATGTTTTGTAATAGATGAATACATCAGGCTTTATTTAAACGCAGTGAGGCGAATGGCTCTCTCATCAGAAATGAAATCAGCATGAATAAATAAGCAAACAAACAAGAACAGCCGGGCTCTGTGGTGATGAGAAGTGCCTGCTCGCTGGATATTAATCGATAGCGGTGGTTTGCATCTTCGATCCGGCGTTCTTTAACAAGAGGAGAGCAGCAGCAGAGCATTAGTGATTTCAGATGAATCCTGCTAAATCTTGCTTCATATGTCAGTTCTGTCTGCTTGGATTTCAAGTATTGTTCACTCTCAATTGCTTCCCTGCTCTCGCTCTCTCTTTCTGTGTTTTTCTTCGACTTGTTTTCTCTCTTCTCCTTGCTTTGACTCATTTGATGGCCTCCTCTGTCTGCCCTTTCTTTTCACGCCTCCTTTCTCCCGCCTGTTGTCGCTGTTCGGTCCCTCTTATCACCGTGTTGTTGTATCAGGTTAGCGGTCGATGGCGTGAGGCGACAGCAGACAGGTAAAAGATGAATGGAGTCCCAGCTCGGCTCTGCGGGCTAAGGCGGCACTTCGCACACGGATCACTGGCGGTGCTAATTCGGGCATAAATGGATTCAAACGCACACAAAGAAAGTAATGAAGCGTGGCTGATTGGACAGTGCAGAAAGAGTCCTCGCACATCTACACACAGACACACACGCACACACACACACACACACCAGTGATACCAGAGAGACACATGCACACATTAGAGATATAAAAAAGCTGCCAAGTGTGCAGCTCTCCAGTGGGGCGTGTGCATGTTCACCTGTCAGTGTTTCACGGAGACCTGACCAGAGAAGTGTGTACATCTGTCTCCACCTCCGCCTTCTCTCCATTCATTTGCTGTTTCTTTCCTTCCCTTTTATGCCCTTTCTTGTCCCCTCCTTTTTTCTCCTTTCCTTTCCTTTCTGTTCTTATCCTCCTCTCGTTACTCCTTTATCCCTTCCTTTGTTTCTCCTTTCTTTTACCGTTCCTTATATCCTTTACTCCTTTCGTTTGTCTTAGTTTCGCTTTTCCTCTCATCTTCCCTTTCACTCCGCTCTTCTATCTCTCTCCTTTCCTTGTTCCTCTCCACCTCTCTTTTGTTTTTCTGTCCTCTACGCTCCCTTTTTTCCTCGTCTCCTTGTTTCCCCTTCTACTCTTTATTCTTCCCCTCCTTTCTTCTCCTCATATTCTGCCCTCCTTCTTTCTCCTCTCCTCTCATTAGATTCGAACCAGTGAATCTGGTTTGATCTCTGCCTGATGGTGATTTCTCTCTCCGAGCACTGACAGGTACGATGGGCTTCACATCCTCTGCTCTGTGCCCGATGACTCAGGTAGGGTGATCAGAAAGTGCGATGTTCTCCCCTCTGTAAATTAACAAGCTCAGATATATGGAGAGTGGAAACGAAACAGGCAAGCGAGTGCAGTTGAAGACAGGGAGACATGCGAGTGAAAAGAAAGTGAAAAAGAGTGCGCGCATCCATGCCTGTTTTAGAGAGAGAGAGAGAGAGGGATTAAAGCCTAACCAGCAAAGACACAAAATTACTCCAGTCGATGTCTCTTTCAGTGAGTCCGAAGTAATTGAGGTTTACTACAAGTTGTGTAGATTTGTTTTCACACATCAGTATTTTGTTACAGTACGTATAGTTTACATACATGTAATAAAGCATCTTTTGATACTGACCACACTATGCTGCCTACATCTGAAAACACATCATTTTGTGTGTTTTGGCCTTTCTTCCACAGTATTGCGGACAATCACACACGCAGCTCAGTCATTCATTCATTTCTGAGACCACTGTGTTGGCACAGCAGGGGTCAGCAGCTCATTTGCTGCACAGCAATGCAAAGTCTTCCTGTGAAGGAACTCTCCTTCTTTAGGTTGAAGGTAATAGGACACAGGGTTTCCCCAGCTCACATTCGGGTCATTTGTAAACCTATACTGTCTCTTTCAGAGCAACAGTTCAGCTCTGTCTCCAAAGATAACTGGTCAGGGTGCAGCTATCCTCATAAGGCTAACTCCATCTCCCAGGAGACCATGCTGTCTCCTCTTAGCCTCTGAGATATGAACTAAATATGACGTGCTGGAACATACAACATGACTTTTGCAAATGTAGGAAAGCGTAGTTTGTTTAGCTGGGTTTAGATTTACCTTATTTGGACTTGTAGTGAATCTCACGTCTAACACTGGGTTAAATACTCCTCGCTAGGAAGTAGCCTTCAGAATTATACATTATTCACACTGTTCACTTGTACTGCTAGTCTCGTGGTTCAAGCTTCAATAAATGCTTATGCGTAAGACATTTCATTTTTTAAACAAGCTCATTTACTTTATGGAAGTGAATGTTTTTTCAGTTTTTCAATAAGTATTTATAATACACAAAGTATGGTACTGTGAACCACACACAGGACTTCTCGCTTTTCTTGCTCATTGCTCATGTAGCTGAGGGCATGTCCTTTATGGGAAGAGACATAAAAGCAAGAATTAGAACCTACACAGACAAGTCAACCAGTTGGTAAATTCATTACATGGGTATAAATCAGCAGAAATGTATCAATTATAAGCATGGGTGTCATTATGGAAAGGAAAAAAACCTAATCAAGTAGTTTTGGTGCCTAAACCTAACCAAACTTTGACTGTTTCACATAACCATGTCATTTTTTTTATTGTTACCATGACGATAAAGTTTGGTACGCCTGTAACAGATCTGACGATATGACCACAAAGTCAATCATTGATCTGCGGCCTAAGGTGTTCTGATGCCTAGAACACTTATGAATCACCTTATGCTAAAACATGGTGTTTATTATGGCCAGTCAATGGCTAGAACAGAAGTCCAACAACAAAGCACCGCTCGGGTTCAGATCGGGGTGGTGGTTTCCCTTTTCCTGGTTGAGGTGCTACAGCTCCTTTCAGGCCAATCCACAGTGAATCGCTCATAGTCTGGCCCCTCCCCTGGGACCACCTTGCCTTGGGAGACCCTACCAGTGGATAGTGCCCCAGAGAACACAGCTCCCAGGGTCACCAGGTTAAGGTGGCGATTCAAGTTTTGACATGTAAAAAGCTTTTTCAAATTCAGGTTGCTTAGGGTGGACATAGTTTTAGCTGACCTGGTTTAGCAAGCAGGTGGATGAGTGCGTTTCTGTGACAGAGAGAGAGGTTGTTCAATGAGTCTGTACCTCACGCCTGAATCTCACTCTGGGGAATTGGTCTTGTCTCTAAAAGCAGGGATACTATCTTCCCTGTCTCACTCTCTCTCACACATTCACACACACAAACACACACAGGGGTGGAAAACTATCAGTGTTGTCAGAGGTGGTTTGTGCTGACTCAGATAAGGTACACCCGTCTTATCGTCTTCCTTAAAGCACAAACCTGTCCACAGTCATCTACCCTGCTCAGCTCATCTCTCTCTCTCTCTCTCACACACACACACGCACACACACACACACACACACACGCTTGTGTGTAAGACATGACCTTCCACAAGCTTTACTTATCACCTCTTATGCACTGAGATCTCAAAATCATTTAACATTATCAGCTGATAAAGGTTGACTTTGTGATGCATTGATGAATAAATAATGATAAAGTTATTACTTTCCTTGGGAATCGGTCAGAAAATGTCTAATGCCGAAAATTAAAGTTACATAATGCATCTACAGTCCTATGAATCCTGAATGATCGTCGGATGTCACATCGAGGCATTAAAATGGCTGATAATAGGTTGAGGTTATCCTCGCAGAGCAGTTGAACGCTTTCAGGGTTTACATGACAATTCATCACATCCAGGAAGCTGCAGGGTGAGAATGTAAGTGGAAGGTCACAGGTAACCTTCGACCTTCCTCTCTGAATTGCCCGTACTCCAGAGTTTGACCCCTCATGCACTTTGCAGTGATTCATGAGTTAACTTGTGTAATATTTAAACATTTTGAGAGCTTAGAATAAGTATCCCGCCGTCCTGTGGAAGTGTGTTAAATGCATTATATAACAGGAAATTAATGTCAGGCAGAAAGTTGTTCCCCAAATGTTTGGATTGACATTAGGCATGTGTGGCAGCCTGGTGAAACAGAGGAGTCTTCCTGAGCAGCTGTGTTGGTTTCACCTATAAACAATCACACAAATTTCCCCTGCCATTTACTGAGTGATGCCTTCTATCAAGAACAAGGATGAGTAAGTCGAGAGTGAGCGTGTCTCTCTGTGTGTGTGTGTGTGTGTGTGTGTGTGTGTGTGCGTGCATGCGTGTGCGCTGACAGACCATGTCTGCGGTCCTGATGAAGGTCGTTTTGTCCTTGTACCCACTGGGTCGGAATCCAAATTTCTAATAGTTGCTTCCCCACTGATTTCCTCGGGGGGTACAAACTGAAATGGACTTTGCTCAACTCAGGATACATCATATGTCTTTTTCTTTTCTTTTTATCTCTTCCGGTCTAACAGTGCTCTTTTCAAGCCCCTTGCAACAAAGTCATGTATATATTTTGGTCTGCAGACACAGTTTATCATTAACTTGTCCAAACAACCATGTTGTTAATGTGTGACATTGATTCTTTTGTACCACTTTCTTTAAGCCAACAGTCCGGCATGTCCACATTTTTAATGGGAAACTCAGTTATTTTTAAACCTCTGACCTATTTTTTACAAATTTTGCAGTTGAAAAGAATAATAGGTACCAAGAGTTTTGGAATATATCCAGTAGATCACCTCTGCCGGCAACCTACTATTTTGTTCTCTTGTCTTCTTTTCAACTCTGACTCACATTTCCACTGTCATCTTCCTGCAACAACTCGGCCTCTCGCGATATTTCAAAGGCGAGACTTTTCCTTGAGTGACTCTTCTGTTTCTGGTTAAACAAAAACGATCTTACAAAACGGTCTGTGTAGGGACCATCTTCTTGGTATTTGGTAACTTTTTGTATTAGTCATTTTGACCCCAAAATTTGTAAAGATAGGACCTATGTTAAAAGTTTCCCTTTAAGTCTGCAATAGCTGGTTTTTATGGCCACTAGGGGGCCACAAAAAAAGCTGTTAACATGACAGACGCGTTATCACCTTTAAGGTGATATGATGAACTTTTCGGAAACAGCCCATTTACACACCAGCAGGTAAAGATACCAAGATTTACTTTTGGTACAGTATAAGACGGGTGTCTGCTGTGTCGCATGCTTTTTGCAACGGTAATACAATGTCATGCTTCTTTCATCTGTTGGTACTTGGAAAATACAGTAAATACTCTCACCTTTTAGGAAGCCTAGTCATTTTAACTGTTTCAAGAGACAACCAATGGTGTCTTATTTCAGGTGAGGGCAGTCTCAAGCAGTCCTTCACATTATTAAAATCTACAGACTAGACACCAAACACATAGCGACTATTTCAAACCAAATTCACAGATTCTTTTAGTCTTGACAGTCAGAAGGAAACACGTATTGAATATGTTAGAACATAAATACAGAGGACAACCCACTGAATGATAGGCAGACTGATATGGACATCATCTTCAATAGTTTGCCAATTTATGCTGCAATTTGTTCGGCCAATTATAGATAAACAGGTTTTTACTGGATGGCTGCTTCTGTTTTGGTAGACGCATGCAATAATTTGTAACTTTTGAAACAATTTTTATCATAGTCTACCTGTTATCAGTGTTGCCAACTCTCACGATTCTGCCGTGTGACACTCGCTTTCTCGTTCAGTCTCACGCTGCCCAGACAATTCTCATGCCAAAACATTGCCATAGCAACAGAGATGAACAGGCGAATGTACGTACACTTGGTTACGTACATAACCCCCATTCTATGAGTATTAGTGATCAATTGTAAGCGCATCATTCGTTGAACTACTCTTTTAACATGAATTAGTAGGAACGAGTGGTATCGAGTAATTTGTTCATTTTGGCCATGCATGCGTATTGCGCAACAATAGTAATGAATGACTTTCGTTTTTCTCATGTGACGGCTAAACAGGCTCAATACTGGACAGAAGTGAGTCCCCCCCTCGAAAGAAATTAATTAATGATTTTACTTTTCTTGAATTTTCTTTATTTCTGGTTCTTGTGAATTATGATTATTCAATAAAACGGTGTAGTTTTGATATTAGATACAACACGTCTTTGACTTTCATCAGTGAATTAACCTGCGTGCCCTTTATTGGGTTAGTGTGTCTAATATTTTGAAATTGTGAGTATTTCCCAGGGTGGCGTAGTCAGGCTATATCCTTAAATCTTAGAATTTAAGGTCCACTCCTGCTACATGTGTAAGGTGCACACAACCCTGATGGTGAATTAAGTCCAAATACAGTATGTACACGTGATTAAGCCCATGGGCCATGTCATCAAAATCTGACTCCAGCCAGGTACCCAAAGTTGGCAACCCTGCTTTTATTCAGTGTGTTACCTTCTGTATTTACCAAGTCATTCAATACTATGACTGCCAGCACTAAAACGTTGTCATGATGTATGGAGGTTTCTAATCCTTGTAGGTTTCAATAATCTTAAAGTCTCAAGTAAACAACATAAAAAAAGGCAAAGTTCACTAAGAATGAGTAACAAGTCAGGGAAAGAAACCGAAACAACTGATAATCCATCATACACTGATGTGTTACAAAGGGTCAACAACTTCTACATCAATAACAATCCTAACCAATATCTTTCTCCCTTCCCTTCTCATTTGGTGGTCCTCCTTTAGGATAGCAGAGGGCTGAACTTCATTTTACCAGAGCAGGAAAAGCCAACCAGATCTGGCTGATAAGTCTGCTCTTGGCTTCTGGGTCAGGAGGGTAGGACTGGTTAATTAGAGGGCTATGGTTTTGGCTTCTGCAGCCTGCAGTGTGTGTGCGTATTTGTGTGTATGTGTCTTGTTGGCAGACCAGAGGATGTCTGTTCGCACTCTGTGATGATATGTGTGTGTGTGTGTGTGTGTGTGTGTGTATATGTATGTGGCCTGGTTCCTTGGCTGTGCTGTTGGTGGCTCATCGTGGGGTTTTGTTAATTTGCTGAAGTACTCATTGCCAAAACACCCCAGGAGCTGTCACCTTGGAAGGGACAAGAGGAGAGGCGACAGTGTGTGCATTATAGTGTCGTTCACAGGACGTCAGCAGGGTGACACCCACTAATCACAGCTGCGGATTTCATCTGATGACCTACAGCATCGTTTCCCGCAGAAATCAAGATCCTCCAAAGAGCTGATTTAATTCTCAGACGAGGTGGACGAGGTGAGCACAGAGGACTTGTTGTTCCGCTGTGCTTCTGGTTGCGGCTGCATCCTCAGACCGATGATATATAGGCTGTGTACACACAACCCAGACCTGGATGTGGCACACCGAAATTGCTCCACGAAAAACTCATTGAGAGACTGGTGCACCTCAGGATTGGAGCCTCTGGTCTAATAGAGATCTGTGACAGTTTGGAAGTGATGAAAAATCAGGCTGATCAATATGAAGCTGAGAAAAAAAATGCCACATGAGGGGCACAATGTGGAACCACATCATCATTCTTCAACCGTGTCTCCTAGAAATTACGTTTAATATTCTGCTAATATGTTTTCCAAATGACATTGTGGGAAGAAACATAATCGCTTCCTGGAGTATGTTCGCAGGCAGGAGTCGTAGAAGTACGCCCACCAGCACCTCCAAGTCTCACTTATTCACACGCTGTGTATCATTTGTTTACAGTGTAACTCCACCCTCAAATTCAGCTAGAACCCTCTCGCCCAGCAAATGTAAAAAATGCAACGCGGTAACAACTGAAGGAGGCGTGGCCCTATGGCTACATAGTGTGTGTGTCAGGAGGCATGTGGGAGACTGACTGACACTGATTAGAGTCTTTTAATGTATAAATGTCATGACGTAGACCGGTTCCAACCGGCTGACTCGATGTCAGCATTGGCCTTGCAGGTTCAGGCCTGATTTAAAACGGTAGCTGGCATGTTGAGCCATTTACAACCCATGAAATGCTGATTATTATCAATTTGGTAAGAAATGTCAATATTAACACCAGTGTTGATGTGTTTCATCATAGTACAGTCAAATCATTTAGTTTACGGCTCAAAAAACACGTTTAAGTGTGCAGTAAACATTTCACTGACATCTGCATTTTTGACAGGAAAATGGAACAGTAGCCTGGTTGATTGAAGAAGTAAAGGATGAGCAGAGGAAGAGAACATTTATTTCTGTACTTTGACAAAAAAGAAAGGGTCCCTGAGTTGCTGGTTAAGATATAATCTGCCTCATTATGTCGCTTAGCTTCTGTTTAAAATTCCCTGACAACCAAAATTCTCGACTTTGCATCCAGAAGTGATGATTTACATCAAAGCGTTTACTATCCATCATCGTCCCAGCTCTCTTGGAAGATGGAAAGGGATATTTCATTTGTAGGAGCGAGGAGAAGAACTTTTCCACAGTGAACATGCTCTCAGGACTCCATCTGTTCTGCTTGTTTGATTTCAGTCTTCCTCGAAAACGATTTGAATCGCAGGCTCGGTCTGGATCTGGGCTTCCTGAATGGCCGAGCTCATTCCCTTCACAGAGATGGCCGCGATTGTGGGAAGTGAGCCTGAAGATTGCTGAAGTAATTAACGCTCCTGCTGGCTGGCAGATCCAATCGTCTCGGATGCGCGAGGAGCTGCTGTGCACACACACACCCACACACACACACACACAGCAGATTCTCGAATTCAAAGTTTAATTGCGTACTGTAGCACAATAAAATGTGTCCTCATATGCACAGACAGCTGTCACACTCAGAACGCTGTGCTGCTTTGATGATTCAGTTAATGTGATAATGGAAGTGAAAACAACCAGAGTGGCTGTCATTTACGTCACGTTTCTGCATTTCATCAGTGAAATGATGATTTTGTTTTTTGCTGCTTATTTCCCATTTAATAAGGCTATATCAGTGCATAATTGCACATTTTCAACCAGGAAACAAAGACGTGTGGGATCTGTTTAGGCACTCATGGGAGTTCCCCCCCCCCAATATTTCCCTGCAGTTTATACTGTAGCCTTTCTCTAACACACAAACAGACACACAAATACATCTCTCCATTCCTCTCTGCTCTCCTACCTGTTCTCATATCAGCTGTCTTAATATCTTCCCTGTTGTCATGGGGTGTGTGCGAAGGACCGGAGGCAGGGAAAGGACCCAAGAGCAGACAGTGCAGGCTGACAGGAGGACTTCAACGATTTATTTGTAGCAAGAGAGCTCACATGCGGGTAATGCAGATGGACAGGCAGGCAGGAAGACAGGCAACAGGTTAGTCCAGAGACAAAAGCACTAGGAGCATCCACAGAACACAGGTGAATCTAATCAGAACAGCTGGGAAAGGAACAAAGACAAGAAGTAAAACTAGAACAAACACACAAGAGGATAGATTACCAAAATACAACAGGAAATGAACCAAGAGCACAGAATGGGATGTAACACCTTTATGCTGCCATGTTCCCCTTTCACTCCCCTAGCCACTAGCTCAAAGCCATCTCATGTCCTTCCCCCCTCCACTGTTGGACCAAATATGCATAAATGCAAATTATCAATGTTGGGTAGTAAAACAAGAAGTAAAATTAGAACAAACACACAAGAGGATAGATTACCAAAATACAACAGGAAATGAACCAAAAGCACAGAATGGGATGTAACACATTTATGCTGCCATGTTCCCCTTTCAGTCCCCTAGCCACTAGCTCAAAGCCACCTCATGTCCTTCCCCCCTCCACTGTTGGACCAAATATGCATAAATGCAAATTATCAATGTTGGGTAACGCTTTAGACTATAATCCAGAAATTACTTTGTGATATACAGTGATCATCCATAACATTCAGACAGCATGGGCACCCTGACCGGTCCACATATGAAACAAACTGCGATGCTCTGTGTGATCTGACACCTTTCTATCAGAACCAGCATTCACTCCTTCAGCAGTTTGAGCTACAGAAGCTCTTCTGTTGGATCGGACCACACAGGCCAGCCTTCGCTATTTAAATTATTTATGTTAAAATTATGATATATTTTGAAAAAATGACTTGAGAGATAGCAATGTAAAACATTTGTTAAAATTAAGTACATATTATTAATAATATCATTTGAATGTTTAAAATGCTTTTTAATTTTTTAACATTATTTTTTAACTAAACATTAGGCTTAGCCTGGGAAAAAGGTTGTGCTTTTAAAGCTATAACTATTACAAAAACGTTTAGTTTTTTTAGGTTATTTTTGTGTTTTTTTAAATGATTAAACACTGAGCTGTAAAATAAAGTGTCCAATGCATAGTGCAGGTACAGGGTTTATTAAAGTTTGATTATACAGTTTGTGCCACACTTAGTTGGGACTAGATTACATAGCTGTTGTGAAAGGACATACTGTATAGGCTTAGTCTTCTGGTACCTGTTTGTTCCATGTAATTATTCAACATGTTTCATTGGTATACTGATAAAAGACATAATCCAGGTGGCACCTGGAAAAGGAATGCCATTAAAACCAGCATTCATGAATTGTACATCTCACCCCTCCATTACACACTAATCATCCAGAGGAGCTTATCCATCCGATCCAGGGGAGAATCCGAAGTATTCATTTCAACAGCCATCAGACTGTAAACACCCCATAAACGTCGAGGCCAGCTGGGGCTCCATTTCCAAATGTCACATTTAACTGTTTTAAGTCTGTACATCTGCCACTTTTAACCTGTTTTTAATCCATGCACATTTCTTATATTTAGTGTTAAATTAGGATTGTTAAATCATGTTTTCTAGCAGTATACGCAGCATGGATTTAGGGATGGCAATGTCGTTCTGTCAGTCAATACACCACTTTGGTCCAGACAGATGGCTTGGCATGAAATTTGGTTCCAACATGCATGGTCTCCAGTAGGTGAATCTTAATTACTTTCATCCTCTGATTTTTACTCTAGCGCCACCACGAGGCTGACATTTGTGCCTTTTGAGTGAAATGTATTGGATGAATTACCATGAAATATGGTACCGACATCCCCTCAGGATGAATCGTAATCACTTTGCATATAGCATCATTAAGTCCAAATTTAAATTTGCCAAAGACTTTGATTTATGACCAAATACCTGCTAAACTAAAGCCATTCATGATAATCAGCAGTTCTTAGCATAACATTATAAACTAAGATGGCAAACATTATACCTGCTAAACATCAGCATGTTATAGTGATGTTAGATTTTAGCTCAAAGCACTGCTGTGCATAAGAACAGCCTCACAGAGCTACTGTGTGGCTGAAGACACACAGTCTTCTTGTTGCACGAAAACTCAATTTCTGATTTATTACAACAAAATTGTAGAATTGTAATTTATTTTCTGGCTTGATTAGACTTTTATTGTAAAACACTGTTTATACGCAGAAGAGCAAAGAAAGCCTGGTAGTATCGCTAGAAAATAAGCAGCCAGCATTTTGGGTTTCATAGTGTATAGATAATTTTGGGGGTTTTCCTTCAGTGCTTTAATAACAAATACAGTGGTCAGGATTCACTGCAGTCACTCCAGTCACAATGTGCCTGGATGCCTGGACAGATCACTGTGTGTGTGTGTGTGTGTGTGTGTTTGTGTGTGTTTGTGTGTGTGTGTGTGTCTAAGCTCTGTGTGTGTAGTGGTTGCATCAGGTTTGATGAAAGGCCTGTCCTTTGCCAAATGATGAAAGATGTGAGTCGTGCATATGAAAACATCAATGGAGCACCTGGGACAGGCTGCGGACATCACACACGGAGACCGACACATTAAAAGCAGAGCTCTCACTAATACACACATATAAACGTGTACCCATTCACATAAACCCTCTCTCACACACATCCACAATCACATACATGAAATGCAGCATCTCAAACTCAATACAAAGATGAAGGAGGAGGGAAGCAAACGCAGAGATGAAGAACAATTAGGCGCCTTCACCAGCATGGGGATTTAATATTCATGTCAGGAGGACACAAGAGTCTGTAAGGACCACCCTCGAAGCTAAAACATTATTCATTTATTCACTCACGCACACACACAGACACACGTCAATTTTCCACCAGGGATATTCAACTCTTTTATCCAATGTCTGCTTATTTTTGAACTCCTTTAGAATAAGAACAGTCAAAAACTCAAGCTGGTGGTCCAGTTCCAGGTTTAAGCACACAGATGATGTTTATGTATATAAACAAGCGGCAACCTTGACAGGGTTGACGGTCACAACGTCTGGAGTCACCGGAGGACCGGAGGCCGGTCTCCTCACACCTCCCGCCTGTGAGTAAATTGCTTCATGTATCTCGACAACAGCTCCAGATGCTCCGAGTCACCTTGAGACAAAAGGCTGGCCTGCCCTCCCTGATAGGTGAGAGGGAGGAAGGAGAGAGGGAGAACAGGAGATAAGAAGACAAAAAAAAAAATGTGGGAAGAAAATCAAGAGAAGCAGGGAAATATTTGGGACAATGGTAGACGGTGTTTGAGAGGAGGAAGGAGGTTTGAATGAAACTGGAGTTGGCGATGGAGATGGCTGGGAATTTTCAGAGGAGAGATAGAATGAGTCTCTTTGATGGAAATCATGACAGTTGATATAATAGTAAGGTGTTTTTTTTGTTTCTCCTTGTAGAAATTGGAAAAGTGCAAAAACAAGCTTCATCACTCAATATTTAATTAACAAGTTAATTATTCTATATCTATTATTCTATATATATGTGATGATGGCCTATTTATTTTACAAATTAATAAGCAGCGTTACTATAATTCAACAAGTAGTTAAATAAATGGGATCTATGTATAATATGCTGTAAGTGTACGGTCAAATTTGACATTTGAGTGTAAGTTATTTTGGAAAATAAGTTGATCCAAAAATACAAAGTTGAGTTTAACATCACATGAGTTTGTCATATTTAATTTTACCTCTCTATAAATAGCAGATTTAAAAACATTCAAAATTTGTTTCATTTGAACTCTCTTGAACAAAGAAGCTTAGTCTTTGTCCCTTAACACTAAAAACAGAAAATGTCAATAAGACTTGGAGAGTCTTATTGACAGAGACAGCTCCTTCTTACTATACTTTCATTCCATCCATCCATACTATCACATATTTCTACATAGAAGATCAAATCAACCCGTACCTGCAAAAATCCAGGCTTTATGATAGGCCAAAAAGCATGTCTTAATTACATAATTACCCAGGCGTGCTGAGCCCCTTTCTGCTCTTCAGGCATGAAAAAGAAGTCCAATTACCTTTAACTCAAAAAATATGGGATCAGTAACAGAGCTGAGGATTAAATCAATATTATGGTCCAATCTAAGGCAATGCTCCAGTGACAAAGCAGAGAGTAATGGAAAATCAAAGCGCTCACTGTTTGGACTCTCCAACATTACTCATCTGGCCTCCTGAATGGAGTCTTATCTCGTCATGACAACAGCATAGAGAGAGAGTAATTGCCATGGCAACAGGTCACCTTGAGTTGAAGTAGCTCATCGCTACCTAAGTTTGCTTCAGGCGAGCGCTGCTGGAAGTTTTAAAACGTGTTATGACTGCCGCACTGTCACACCTCAACACCTCCTGACCAAAAAAAAAAATCAAAAGTTCAAAGGTCTGACAGTAGATTTAAAAGAATTACTTCATTGCCACTTGGTGTAGTCTCTTTTCTGCAGTGTATTTGTGTCAGTCACCATCTGACATGTGACCCACACACCAGAAGGATATTCCTCCAGGACGCTGCAGCAGATGACTGACCTCCATATGACAAGATCAGAGAAGGAGGCTTTGATCGGTGACCAGATCGTCTTTTTATCTCCTGTGCCGCTTTTTTCTTTCCTTTCTACCTCCTCTTTTTCCATCCTGTTTCCACCTTAAAAGAAAAGTTCAGCATTGTGGGAAATTTGCTTTCTTGTCAAGAGTTGGATGAGAAGGTCGATATAGCACTTTCACCTCTGAGCATTACAGCCAGTAGCTAGTTAGCTTAGAACAAAGACTGGGAACCATAGACTGTACACAAAGATGGACGACATAAAAGCTCCCCAGAAGTGAAGCTTCTCGACGCCCTGGTGGCTGGCTCCCTTTTTCAGTTTGACCCTGCCCCCCTCTATGTTAGCGGATGGGACATGGGTCAAACTGAAAAGTACATGTCAAATAATGGTTTCTGTCATTTTAGGTAGTTCTTATCATGCTAATGTTTGTTCAAGTGTTAATTTTTCTAATAAGTCTGGTCTTAATAAGTTATTTGATCATTATGTTTGACAACTATAAGTATGTTTGGTTGGTTGGTAAATGGACTCTAACTATATAGCGCATTTCAACAATTGCAACGGTTCCCAAAGCGCTGGTACAGTAATCTAAGCTTGAACAGTTGTCTAATTCACCCATTCACACATACATTCACACACCGATGGAGACACAGTGGTATCAAATTTCTCATCTGCGTCTCCGTAAGTAAGTGAATAAGTGTGTTTCTGAAAATGTCAAACGTCTCCATTAAAATACTATTACCCTCTACAAAGTAGGCATGGGCGGAAAGATAAAGGCTCTACAAAGAAATGGCACACATGCATGTTCATCCAAAAAGGCTCTTTAATTGGTCTATGTGATTAATTACAGGGTGAGGGAGCCAGGTAATATAGATACTAGAATAGCTTTCAATTACCTCATTTAAATTTGATCATTTAACAGTTAGAGGGGATGGAGGGAAAAGAGGGATGATGAGGGAATATAAAAGAGTGGAAAAGAGAAAGTGATGAAAATCTTAATATAGGCCAACTGATAGTTAATACAGTAATAACAAATATTCCAGTAAATCAGCAACAGCTTTACAAAAAGAAAAACTCAGAATGTGCCAGAAGTGTGATTAGAAAATTGTAAGAGTGACTATAAATTCCTATCATATGTAGAATACATGGATATGACACTAACCAGCCTCAAAAAACACATTTTCTCTATATTGGTATAGTATTTATATGCAGAATTTATTTATTGTTAGGCCCTGTGTGATGTTGTGCTGTACTGCAGCCTCATACTGAGACCCAGTGAGGAACAGAAATCCATGATTTAAGACACCTAGTGCTGGTCAGTGCTGTCCCAATACTTTCATCATTTTGCAGATTGTGTTCATATGGACTGCTTTCACAAAGTCTCTGCTTCCTATCACTAAATGAAGACTGGAAGGGTTTAGCTCCAAAACATTATAAATCTTTAAAGACGCTACCTGAAATTTATTAACAGATGTGTCAAAACCATTGTTGTTTCATTCTTGAAAACTGCTGCTCTTCTGTGTCTGGAGTCAAAATGTTTTAATGCTGAATATCTTAATTTGGAATTAAACTCTTCACGTGTATGTCGCAGCTGTCTTGACAAATCTTGCTACAGCGGCTGCTTGTTTTTGGTGGCTGTATTCAGGGAGACAGCCCATTATTCCTCCATTATTTTTCCTCAGCTGTAAACCGTTCATACACTCGACAACACCCAAGACTGAACCCCAACCATCCACAATAAAAATGTACATGACACACACACAGCATGAAAACTCTGGTTATAGTTTAACCATGCACCAACACTGTGGACTGCAGCAAATCTTAGTGCACATTAAAGCACAGAAAACACACAAGCGTTGTCGTAGGAAAGTAGCAAGTGAGTAAAACCTGCCAACTTCAGCTTTCCACAGCTTTCTCGAGGATGAATTGGAAACAGTGTAGTCTTCGCATCTTACTGTAGTGTAGTGTACATCAAATAAGTCCTAAACATCTGTAAAATTTGCAGACCCAAACTTCTATTCTTTACCGCACAAAGTCACATAGAAAATCCACAATTATTTCAAGTCATGACTTCTCCCCCTTACATTATTCTAACCACTACACCCTCTCCACAGTCCTTCCCTCTGTTACTCCACAGTATCCTTTTGGTTTCCTATCAGACCTCAGACTCCAGACTGGACACCCGTCGCCATGGACGAAGTACACAGGGGCTCCCTGCAGGCTGGCCCCCTGCTCCCTGACCTAATTGGACCTCGGATCCAGTGTGGGATCCTTGATAGACCCCATAGGCCCCATACACACTGTCCTTGTACAGCAGAGCCCGCTGACTTCCACATCTCCCACCACCACAAGCCAGCAGCTGGCATACTGGGCTGGGGCTTGGGTGGCCGCTGGAGGCCTGGCTGTGGTTCTGCAGGTCTAGGGGGCCATGGTAGAGGGGTAGTCCAGGGTACGAGTTCAGGTAGTGGGCGTACTGTCTGCTGAGCAAACTGGTGGCTCTCCGTACCATCCCTCCACCTAACCCAGTCCCATGCCGCACTGCTTCTCCATAGGTGGGGAGGTGGGTGGAATGGGAGTAGCGCAGCCTCTGGCCCTTACGCCCATTGGGCCTCCTCTGGTCCTCCCTTATGTGGAGGTAGGTCTGGTTCCGTGGGAGGCACAGGTTGTTTCGAAGGTGGGCGGGGGGGTTGCAAGCCTTTGCAGGGGTGGTCGGTGTAAGAATGCATGGGAACAGATCTGGCAGGGTGGAAGGTGATTGGCTGGACAAAGATGACTGGGATTCGTCAAGCTGATGCATCTGCTCGTTGCCCCAAGTTGCTTTAAGGAAAGAGGGGCGGCGGTGCCTGCGTCTCCCTCTCAGCATGAGGTCCTCCGGGGGCCAGGAGCTGTAGCTCTCTACCCGAGGACACATCACCTCCCCTGAGTAGATGTTGTCGACGCTGGGGGCGGAGATGTGGTTGTTGTGGAGGTGGTTGGCTTTGAGCTCACTCAGACAGATGGGACTTTTGTCACTCTTTGCCTGATCCCTGTGTTTTCTCCTCTCTACATCCCCATCTTCACACTGAAAACTCTTGGACCTCCTTTTTCGTCGAGAGAAGCCCGAATGGACGTGCTGGTTTTGAGGCGAGGAAACCGGGTGAGAGGTGTAGATGTCAGGTAGTTGGAGATCAGTGTAAGGGATGAAAGGCGAGTGAGGATGAGTGTCTACGTAGAGTCTCCCAGTGGTCTGATAGTGGTGCGGGTGCTGATGAGGGAGTGGCTCACCCACGGCCAGGTGGGGGCTGCTGAGGCTGGACACAGGAAGTGGCCGGTCATACAGACATGAAGAGGAGTGAGTTGGAAGTGTGTAGCGCAGTGGTGTGGGCCTGGTCACACCCCTCTGCTGTTTTAGAGAGGTAACAGCAGTCAGAGGGGGGGTTAAGGAGTGCTGGGGAAGGGAGCAGTGATTCTCTGTAATATAAGCAAATCCTCCTGGTACGGTCTCCATAGCAACTTGTGGAATACGAACAGGCAAGCTGCCTCCATGTCGACTCAACTGCTCTATGGTCTTGGTGGCGTTGTCCAGAGAGGTCTCAACATTGGCAGTGGAGACCAGGTCCTTGGCAGTGCGAAGCATCTTCAGCATGTTTGCTTGAGCGTAGTTGGAGGTCAGGTCAGGTTTGGCCAAACCAGATGAACGCCCAGGGTCCTCCACTCCATTGAAACAACTGTAAATACCCTGAGAGATGAAAGAGAATGACAAAGAATGAATAAGATAAAGAAAGGATGAAGAGAGAATAAGAAGAGGTAAAAGAGGCAAAAGAGAAGTAGAGTATAAATCATCTAATCATTTGTAATTAAATCAATAGTTAGCCACAAACTGTTTAACCTTGAATCAACTTAGTGGTCCTAAAGGGACAATTTCACAGACGAAAATGTAACCAATTTGTGCATCTCAAAGTGACAATCCACCTCCTAACTAATAAAACCTCCACTGGCAGTAAAATAAAAAAACTTTATTTCATTAATGTCTCATTTTATCACTGAGGCCAGACTTAGTCACAAATTCATTATGCATTCTCCCGGGACTCAAAGAAAAACAGTTTAAGCTGATAGGATTGCCCCAATAAATGCACACAGACACACAAATGCCTGAAGTCCCCTGCAGAACAAACCGTCTCTAACTGCATGGACAAACACAGAGCCAAATCCCATGACTGCTCTCTGCTTACAGTTGGCTAAGAGATCCTGAAAGAGCCAAATTTAATTTGGCCCTTGGGGCTGCCCCCATACGGATTAATGATCAGATAGTCATTTAGCCGTTAATCTGATAAAACCCGGATTCAGGCACAATGGTGTAATTACACGGCAGAGGAGTACAGAGGCTGGAGTCCATAGACATTTCCCTGGCTGTAACTTCAGCCAGAGCATTTTCCTCAATAACCACATTTCCAAACAACGCCATCAACAAATTGGGTACTAATTTAGGCTAATTGCAATGAACATCATGCAATCAAAGTTAAATGCTGAGTAACCACCAGAATTAGTGCTGCTTTTCTCTCCTTTTATCTCTCCTCTCTCCCCTCCCCTCTTATTCTTAATAAGAATGCAGTGCTATTTTAGCTAATATTTAACAAGGCCCTCCAATGACACCATGTAATTACTTACAAATATGCATTCATTTGCACTAATTTATCATCACATAAAAGCCACTTCATGTAAAAACGGCATATAACATTGAAGAAGGCAACCAACCAACCACTTTGAGTCAAAATAATCAAGACAGCCAAGCTTTCAATCACTCAACCAAGCTGCTACTCAACTAATCCAATTACAGTCAGTCAATCAGTCACTTAACTAAATAATCAATGTAAAAATATGTGAGGCAATTTCTCAGCCCTACTTCCATAAACCAAGCAATCAGCAATCAATCCGAGGATGCATAAATAACGAGCAACCGGGCTTTGTAAAACAACAACTAATCAGTCAACGGACTCATTTGCAAATCTCACCCTACTGATGGCCAACAGGAAGTCCAGCTTGTGAGACTTATGGAGGGAGTGTCGCAGTTTCCAGTAAAGCAGGTGTTCCCAGGCAAAGACCAGCAGGCTGAGGCCCATGGCCACTAGCAGCATGTAGAAGACGCCCGCCATGTTGTCAATGTCTAGCTTGCTGCTCATCACTTCGTTCTTCTCATTCTGGCAGATGCCCGACAACCACACCGTCTCCAAGCGCTGGGTGTCTCCTGGAGGGACGGAGGTTTATGGGAGGAGAGAGGGGAGGAAAGAGAGGGCATGAGTGTAGAGTGCAATAACCTGAAGATAACCACTTATTCATACGGTAATCATCTCTATTAGTATAATTGGATTTGAAGCGAACCATTGATTACAAGTTTAAAATGCTGACTTAAATAAAGTTGTAGTATCTGGTGCGAAAGTCTTTGCCGTGGCTGAACCTACAGACATCAGCAGACACTCGGTGTCTTCATGGGTGATGCTCTGCCAGGCCGGTACTACAGCCACCTTTACTTTCTTGCTTTCTTCTTTGGCTTTATCTTTTTGTACTGTGTTTATATCGT
The DNA here is from genome assembly GCA_036023855.1 of Gadopsis marmoratus. Taxonomy (NCBI): domain Eukaryota; kingdom Metazoa; phylum Chordata; class Actinopteri; order Centrarchiformes; family Percichthyidae; genus Gadopsis; species Gadopsis marmoratus. Next base: position 2,609 of record JAVQJF010017521.1, on the reverse strand, counting down.
AAGAGAGTTGACTTCCAGTTTTGTACCTCTCATGTCATCATCCAAGTTGTAATTCTGACTCTGGAAACTCTGATATCACTAACATAATGATACGATAACAAGGCAGAAGGGTCTGAAAAATCGAAGTGGAATGGATGCTTCGTGCCAAGTCTGTTGTTCGAGGCAATTTAATGCTAATTTAATGGATCTCGTGCTATATTGACGAGGCTCAGTATTTTTGAACAATCCCACACTCAGTCTTGAATTGTCTGATGACTGGAACGCTTGCAAGTCATAAAATGAGAATCCTTCCCTTCACTGCCTTCCATACCATGTGACATGACATGCAATTAGTCTGTTCTTTACCTTTGACACACATGACCTGGTGGATTGAGGTCAGGTGACAGTCCAGACCATTTCACTATTTGGCTCCATGATTTCCTTGTTTGTAAGTTAGTATCTTTGTCCTGCTCTATTTTCCTGAAATTGGGGGACTATGTACAAAATAGGCTAAAGGGTCCTCACTGTAAATACCCTCAAACTAAAGATGAAAGTCAGCACTTAAACCACGCCGGTACATTCAGATGATTCCAAAGTCTCCAAATATACCCAATATGTCAGCCTGATGTTTGGGGGAATGTGTATAATGGTGCAGCATTTAAAACATGGGGGTCTTTGAATGAGAAGAATTTACAGTGCTTAAACACATCTCCATTAGCTATCATTGCCTCACAAACTACTCCCCCATGCCTCTGAACAGGTGGCCACCTCTTGAACTGCCTTCTTCCCAATGGCCTCCAGGGAGCAAGGCCCAGTTTTATCACTCAGTTACCACAAACACACTATTTATTACATCATCACGAAAGCTCAGAGTGTGTGTGAGGGAGTTGCTCTTAAGCTCTGAGAAGAGGGAGGATATTAACTCCACACCGGCGGCCTTCATGGTGAGTGTGTTTGTGCATGTGTATAGGTAGGAAGGATGTGTGTGTGTGTGTGTGTGTGTGTGTGTGTGTGTGTGTGAGTGAGTGTAATGGAGATAATCATATCCGTAACACTCCCTGCTGTTCTGCGGGATATTAACTCTTCCCTCTAAGCCCACTTCCCTGCTGATACATCACACACTGGACTGGACTGGACTGCCGCCAGTTCCTTCGTCCACATACACAGTATGGCACACTGAGACGGAAATCAACAAACAGATAAAATAGAGAAAAGTGTAAGAGTGTGTGTGCAGGCATGGGTTGTGCATCATATCATGTAAGATTTGAGTGCCCACCGTCTCCGAGGAACTGCAGCAGCGCCAGGTCAATAGGCCGTTTCCAGCGGGAGTCCTTCTGCAGAGCGATGCCGTATCCTGTGGTGGCAAACACTTTCCCGCTGCCGATGGTCACCAGCTTGCAGCCCTCATCCTTCCCAGCCATGTAGTTCAAAACGGCAGCGTCATAGATGAAGGCGTCTAGTTTCCTGCATACAAATAGATCGTCTTAGTCCGAGAGGATGATTAGCTCTTCTAAAGTTTAATAAATTCTTACATACATACTCCATACATTATATTCATATATTTATGTTCCTCTATTAAAGGATCCTACAGTAGCAGTGGTTTTGCATGTTTTAGCCCATCGATTACAAATGGTGTATATTTAACATTGCTGCTGACCGTGAGTTAAATTCTGCTTGTTTTGTGCTCTGGGGACCATGAACGTCTGTACCAAAATATGTGCCAATCTATCATGTAGATGTAGAGATATTTCAATGGATAAGTGAAAACTTTGACCTGCTGGTGGTGTTGGATTAAAAGTCAGGGGATCAAAAATCCCTTAGGATTCCTCCTCTGGTGACCACGAATATTTTCACCAAATTGTATGACAATGAATCAAATAGTTGTTGTGATATTTCAGTCTGGATCAACCGACTGATATTGCCAAGAGACAGGGTGCTAGCGTGGCTGAAAGTAAAGGTGACAAAATATTCACACTGATGGATAAACTATTCCAGACAGGTTTCAGGTCTCTGAAAGTTCACTGTCATTCCACACTGGCACGAGAAAACCAATCAAAAATATTAAGTATTCACAATTTGTAGTTAACGGGCTCAAAATGTGTAAAATCACTTCAAGTGTTTTGAGCTTGTTTTTTGTGAAGACTGGATGTTTGACAGCACTTTTCTGCACAAATTGAGTTGCACTAGACATGATGTGTTTCACCTAAAAATACACCCATCACGTCACAACACAAAGACCATCAAATCAAGTGACCCAGATTATGATTACTATTACTGTGGTGTTTTATGTCTTCACTGGCAGTAGGATCTGTTAAATATATCTTCTAATGTAATTGTGCAATATAGTTGAAATGTCAGTAAAACTCTACCCGGTTTTGAGACTTTCTAGAGCTTCTTCCACCCCCTTCTGGTTGTATTTCATCATGTGTGTGTGCATGTCGGGGTAGTTGCTGCGGATGTTCCTCTCTGTGCTCCCGTTTGGGACTGTCCCAAAGCGAAAAGGAGGGTAATGCTCTTGCGGTTTCTGGAACTGTAGGGAGACAGTGGATGAGAGGAAAGGGAACGGGGGGAGAAGATATGAGAGATGAAGAGGGGGAGACAAGAGAATCGAGGGAAGTAAGAGAAGAAGA
>JAVQJF010017520.1:0-11566 GCA_036023855.1 Gadopsis marmoratus | reverse complement strand
GTGTGTGTGTGTGTGTGTGTGTGTGTGTGTGAGAGAGAGATAAAGGAAAGAAGTTGATAACCATGTGCTCCTGTGAGGATTTCACCAAACTCCATGTTTTTGATTGAAAGGAGGCGGGTAAGGTATTACCATAACCTTCCCACCACATGTCTGCTGTAAACTCAATAATGCAAGAATGATTTCACATATGCACAGGCTCACACACACACACACACACACACACACACCCATTGTTGCTATGCACCATGGTAAATTCAATATTGTGTTCACACTCCTAAGCTAGTGTGTGTCGGCAGAGAAGCCCCAGCCTTAGCTGTGAATCAATAGATTAAATAGAAACAAATGAATAAAACACAAGATAATAAATAAAAGAGGAGATGGTTTACTCTTGCCGTCATATACTGTACAGGTTCTCCATTTGAGAGAGAAAAAGGAAGAAAGTAAAAGAGGAGTGGAAGCAGCAAGAAAGATGACCAGAGAGACAGAAACAAAGAAAAAAGTAAGTTCTTGTAGTGCTTTTAACTAGTGTTTTTTTTGTTTTGTTTTTAAATCCTATCCGATAGCAGTGTTTGCATGCTTGCATAAAGAGCATATCTGTTTTAGTATAGTATGTATTATGTGTTTTCATTTCAAGTATTGGAATGTGTGTGTGTAGTCAATTTTTTCAAACCCTCCATTGTTTAGATCAGGTAGCAGTCTTCTTCTTCCCTACCTGTGTTGGTGCATTTCCAGCCAACTGGCCACCAATTGTTTAGCAAACAAAGATAATTAAACTATCAGCAGGAATGTGTATCACGTCACCTGCACATGTACATTTGCGTCCTCGTGCATGTGCACAAGATGCAAACAAACGTTTAAAGAAGTGATGCAGAAGGATCTCACAATCTAGTGCTTACTAAAGACAAAGGCAAATTTGTGAATATTACTGTGATGCCAGAGAAGAGACTATTACTTTTCAACAATCATTATCAGCTCTCTCCCCAAAGGATCATGATAAGATCATAGTCAATGAAGGATTTCTTTGTCAACTAGGACCCTAAAGAGCCATTTGTCAAATGGTCTAATGAGATGGGGCAACCCCACAACACAGTGGACTGCTTTAATTTAATTTATTTAAAGCATTGCCTCACACATTAGCATTGGACATATTATAATACCACTGCTGTGTTACAAAACCTTGAATTTATACTAACTGTTATATATCACTGTGTGTGGTACAGGCCTGTACAACTAGATTATACTTGACTTGACATACCTGTCGTTGATGCTCCAGTTGAGGCAGAGGTTCAGGGAACTGAGGTTGCGACATTTCCTCACCACCTCCATCACCGTCTCATTGTTGAGCTCTGAGATGTGCCGCAGGTCCAGGACATTCAGGTTTCGTAGCTATGAGAAGGAAACACAAAAACATTTGTACAGTATTTTAATCCTGTCTAATTCACACAAATCGCTAGCTATAACATATAGCTATATAGCTATAACAACATAATATTTAGGCATTATTAGTGGTATTGAAGAGCAAAAACCAAACCAGAATCCAAAGTGACATTTGCAGGCTGAGCAGCTAACTAGCCTGAAAACCAATGTTATCAGTGCACTTTCACCCAGCGAATGGGCGTGCGGTCGCTCTTTCAATAAACGAACGTGCGCAACAAGACGTGTCTTCTCTTTTGCAAGTTAGAGAAGAAGGAGACTTTAGCAGGAAAGCTAACGTGGGTTGTTGTTCAAAGTCTGTAGCTGCTGTCTGGCTGAGAGTGGCGTCTGCTCTGCCTATGAAAGAATGCTGACATTACTTCTTTATGCAAGATTTCATTTGCTGTATTGAAATAATGCCACCATCTACCTAGACAGATACCTAATGGTATTCCGTCAAGTTCATGCAAACCTAGATGGCGTGAAACCAAAAAATATTAATTGTTTCCCTTTTGGATTCTGATTTTTTTTTTCCTCAAAGGAGAACGCAGGACAAATGACTTACATAACATATGTATGATGTGAAAGACCCAAAAAATGCAATTTAATTTCAGCTGGATCCAGCTCTTACATTTATCTCTTTCACACAAACAGGTATGTATACAGGCACATCATTTCCTCTTTGTTCATGTAGGAACCAGCATTTGATTTGTTACTATGAGCAGTGCCAACAAGCTACAGGAAGAGAAAGAGGTTTGATGTATCCCCAAGGACTGTGGACTAAAATCGCTCTATACACCGACTAAACTTGTATACCGCCACATGTACTGAAAAAAATACATGAATGCAGAATAAAAACCTAAGGAGGCAGATAAATGATGCAAAATTGCCTGCTGCTACTGTTTATCATTCTGCTCCTGCATGCCTGGTGTGAGGGGTTATGAGCCAATATGGGCATTCACTTTCCCACTTCCTTTCATCTCTCCGACTTTCAATAATCCCTCTTTCTGATCTAAATACCTTATAAAAGGGGGTTTAGGTTAATTCTCCTGTCACAAGCTCTACTTCCCGACACACTCTTAGAAAGCCACACTGACACACTGTTCAACAAGCGTTCCTGCTCGCTGAAAATTACCAAAAGCTTTTCAAGGCACAGCACAGGTGTATTTTCTCAGATGCATACACAAAACTATTTAAGGCACAGGTACACACACACACACACACACACACACACACACACGCGCACACTCAGACTCACACACACCAGGGATGAAAGATAATAGAGGTATGATATTCCGGCCAGCCACCGGGGAGGCAGGGAGGTAAATGTCATGGCCCAGGCTAAAGAGAAAACAAGCTTACAGTTGGTGTTAAGATCACTGAGCACTATTGTCGACTCCATAGGCATGACATATGCCTACCAGCATGAAGACAGATGGGGGAATGGATAAGGGCCGAGGCGAAGTAAGCACACATGTAAACACTCTCCCCTGTCCCCACATACTGAGAATCAAAACACAGCGACTGCAAACAAACACAGGGAGTGTGTGATGCTGCACTGCGCTGATGGTAATAAAGAAAAGGCTTTCAAAACCTTTACCTGTGTGTAGCTGCTCCATTTGTCAGCTGCTCTCTATTCTTATTGAGCCTGTGGCTTTTTTTATTTCTTTATTCTGGAAAATTGGATGCACACCTCTTGCGATAAAAGGTCTGCTTAGGCATGAAATAAACATGAAACAGATTTTGTTTGTGGCATACCCGCACCTATGCTGTGAACACATGCTTCGTATACTAATGAAATAAACATTAAACAGCTTGCGTGTGCAAAGATGGGTCAAGAATGCGGCAGCGATCGTCAGGGACAGCTAAACTGACATGATAAACTATGGCATTTAATGAAAGGGGGAAAACCCTTAACTGTGTGAATTATCATAGACGTGCACGCCTACAAGCGGCTGCTCACACGTGTGCATGGAAACACATGTTAACCCACACGTACACACAAACTGCCATGAGCCCTTGTGGCCAGTGTTGGATCGAAGAGCTAAATTATTCAAGCAGAATTGGGCTGACCTGTGTGTGCACACGTGTGTGTGTGTGTGTGTGTGTGTGTACGTGTGTGCGTGTGTGCGTGTGTATTGGAATTGTTTGATTGTTTGTTTTTGGAAAGGTGTTGTAAAAAATAAATAAATAAATCAAACCTGTATGTAGGCTAACTGACACTAATATTCAGAGCAACAAATATCCACCCACACTGTCAAAAACAATTTCCATCAACAGCACACACATCCTCACACTTATACACCCCCACCCACCCAGATAGGCATACACACACACACACAGATATTTGCATTCAGGATTTATAGTTATTAAACCTGGAGTAAAATTTTACAGCCCCAACATCAAAAGTATATTTGTTCTCCAAATCTTCAAAACTGCTTATGTCTGCTAAACAGAATCTCCACTACAACCAATAGTAGCAGTTTAATTGATGTGGATGTGGATAACCAATGAGAAACCAGGCCAACCAGGGCGAGATTCGGTTGGCTGAGAGTGCAGATAGGTTGAAGAAAATTTTAAAATTTCGCAGACGTCTGCATGAAAGGGAAGAGGCAGAGTCACGGTTGAGACTGTAAATTTGTTAATCCATCTGCGAAAGCCACCGCAGGAAAATAAATTCCACAGTTTAGCAGACATCTGCCAAAAGAAAAATATCCTCCAAATCACTGAAATGAAAAGTCGCACAAAACAAAAAGAAAAAAAACCCCACCTCTCAGTAATTAGTGACACCTACAGAATGTGACGGGCCACAGTGCCTGTGTTTGTTTTCCCATACTTGACAGATTCCATAATTTGACTCATAGGTGAAAGGTTTTAATGCTTCCAATCTTATTTAATCATTTCCACTCATAATATAGCTAATTTTCTGCTCATGCATTTTCTGTGATCCGAGAATAAGCAGGCACGAAAAGACAGAGCAATGAATGGAGAGAAAGGCTGAGGATGGGGCAGGAAAGCTTTAGACAGGGAGGAAGGCAAAGCGAGCGACTCACACGGCACAGAGAGAGAAACAGAGAGACAGAAACGGGAGGGGAGCAAAGCGAGAGAGAAATACAGCAACAGAGTGGAGAGCAGGGAGATTTGGAGCTGGGTTCAGCAGGTTTTTCTCCTCGTTGGCTGAAGTCTGTAACCAGGCAGAGTTTGTGTCGTCTCCCGAGTTGGCAGCGACACCTGGATAATTATTCATCCAGTTCATAAAGACACTGAAACATGCTGAATCCAGCTGCTCCGAGGCCAGCATGCCGTTCCCACCCTGTGAACACACATTCGTGGCACAGAAACTAAGGTGCCCACTGATTATATGAATATTCCAACGACTTTGCGCGCACATGTTCACATGCACAAAAACAGAGGGGGAAAGCATCCATGTGCATTAACTCAAGTACTACACTTAAACGCAATGTTGAGGAACTTGTACTTATACTTGAGTGGGTCCATTTTATGCCAGTTTACACCTCGACTACACTACATGTCACACGGAAGGATTTACTACTATCACGCTCGCTACTTTTGTTATTTTAAGTACATTTTGTTGCAAATACTGTACTTTTACTCAAGCAAAATCGTGGATGCCAGACTTTTACTTGTAATAAAGTATTATTGTGTTATATTGCTACTTTTACTTGGAGTACATTATCTTCCATCACTAACTAAAAAATGGCTAAAACAGGCTTAACAAAATTATTATTAATACAGTACCAATATCAATTCTAATACAAGGAGTATTGCTGTATTTTGTGTAGGAATTACTAATCATAAAAGTAGTGACATTTTATTACTTAACAATCAGTAGATACTACATTCACCTATCCTAAAATGTATTTTGATAAGGTAAAAAAATAAAAATAAAAAATCAACCTTCTATTTCCTTAACTCAAAGGTCCAATTCTGCCTGGAAAAACCCACAGAAGAGAAAATGACAGATTCAAATTAAGCTTCACAGATTCACAAAATTGGATGTGAATTTATAGACCAACTGGAAATCAATTCCAATATAGCACACATAATGCCTTACGCAAAGATAAGAGAAAAGCAATCACTGCAGATGTTACAAGAGCTCGATGAGCAAACACTACTCGTCTGAGAAGCGGGTGTAGTACCACATTTCTGTATTAAAAGAGGTTGTTTAATTCAGTCCACATGACAAGAGTAGATCTGCGAGCTCCAAGCAGCTTGGCTCCCACCTGCTTCAAGTCGAAGCCTCTCTCAAACAGGAGAAATGAGAGCGTGAGTCAGAGGTCAAACACCAAAGGCCACTTTTACTCAAAGAGAAATAACTGGCTGTTTAAAAGGTATGTTATCCTTCAGCCAAGCATAGGCTGGCGTTCAATATTTGGAGAGGTTGATTTGACACTTTATTACATTAGTGTATGTCACAGTCTGGCACACAGTGTGTGTGTGTGTGTGTGTGTGTGTGTGTGTATGTATGTATGTGTGTGTACCTATGTATGCTGGGCCAGACTACAGAGTTATAACTACCTGTGCTATTACTTAAATTATTTACACAACGTCAAGCATCATGAAGCCAAGCAGGAAGTTAAGGCCTGGTGGACCCCATGCAGAGGATATGATGTCATGGTCTGAACGCTGGCACAAAGCAGCGCGAGTTCATGGCTGTTGCTGTCCATCAACCTCAGCGTCCCAGCTGACAAGCGGCTAGGTGACATTTAAAAAGCACGGACAGAGCAAGCATTGTTGCAGTCATAAATGGCAAACATGTTGGATTTGGAAAATATGAGCTGCTATTTCATTGCTGTAGCTCATTTATAAACCACTTCAAGATTTAGTATGCGAGTATAGTCAATGAAAAATACACCCTACTGTGGGAAATGCATATTGATCTGACAAAAAAAAGCAACACACATGCATGCGAGCACCGTCTATGGAAAAAAAAAAAGTTCAACTTTTCAGTCAAACAACCGTAACAGTGGAACCTCAAGTCTCGGACCAGCAAAGATGAGTAGAAACAAGGTTAAATCATCTACACAGTGCAGGTAGAAGTTTAGACAGTCACTTTGAAGTAATATTCAAAGTCCTGAGCAAGAAGTCAAAGTCACAGGGTGTTGTTGAGGTGGCATTGTGGCCCTGACACATTTTGCTCAGCTGTCCGCATGTGTTGGAGACTGTGTGAGACAGGATGGGGAGGTGGGGGGAGAAGGTGCGACGGATGGCAGCGGTGTCACCAGGTGAATACAAGTGCGCACTCATGCATACACGCTCTGTGTTTCTATTTTATTTTTTTTTTTTTTTAAATCAGTGCATCCCAGACAGTTCAGACAGGACAAAGCTGTGTCGAGACAACCCCTCTGTGGAAAGCCTAAATCACACGCACCCCCCCCCGCCTTCAGACGCACACTCAGAAAAACACACACAAAAACAAATACATAGAGGCTTGTGCAGACAGGGTTTTTTGAAGGACTGAGGCAAAATCTGGAAAGGCCATGGGTGTGGTATCACAAATACATCGTCTGTATCAGTCATGGACCAGTGAGCTGATCCGTGTGCGTGTGTGTGATTAACCTCTTTATCTGTCTTGTGCCCATCTACTGTCTATCACTTATTTTCCCATTCCTGCCCCCATTTTTTCTCTCTCACTTTCTGCCTTTCAGTCGCTAATCCTGCATGTGTTGGTGTTGATAACAAACTCAGTGGCGAGGAAAGGCTCGAGGAGATAGAGAGCGTTGGTTTCCTCTTCGCTGCACTAAGCCAAATGACCATATAGGCACGCCCATACACAAGCACGAGTTAATGTGACAGCACTGGATGACAGTCACAGCACAGTGACACTAGTTGGGCCAGTAATGAGACATGATATCCCCCCCTCCCCCTTACAGAGGTCAAAAACCCCTCTATCTCTGTCTGTCTCTGGGTTAAAAGTCTTCGAGCCAAATGAATTATTCTTCAATTACTCTTGCAAAAGACGCACATCATCCTTAGGCTCTTCTTTGCTCATTATATTCATAAATCCCCCAATCTCCTCCATACAGCAGTGAAGAAAATTATTATTACAATTTCGACTCATTCTGCGACCCCCACAACCCCATTACCTTTCTTCCACGAAATTCCCTCTGCTCCTTCGTTTCCCCTTTATCCTCTCTACCACCCCTGAGACGCAATACACATGTACATGTACACTGGCAAACACACACATTTGTGCACAGGACAAATGTACACATAGACATGAACACACACACGCTTACTTCTCTGGTTTGTGTTGGGGGGGTTATCAGTTTGACACAGGGCACTGTGATTATGTATTTCCTGTGCGCCATTCAGAGGGAGGAGATAAGGGGCCAGCAGACTACAGCAAAGCCAGACACCACTCATCCTACATGGGGAGGAAGTGGTGGAGGGTGTGAAGGTGACAGTAGGTGAAGACCTGTATCTTAACCTTTTGTGTTTCACCACTTTAGAACCTCTTTTCCAACCTGTGCTGATGGCAATTTGGGAAAAAACTGAGAAAAGAAAGAAATATTACTTTATTCTTTCTTGCTTTTCATAGGCTGTGAGTCAAATGTGAACTCAGGATGTTGCGATCACATACTGCTCCACTAAGCCACCCTGGAGGGATAGAACATATGATTCTGGTTATGAAATTAAATAGCTTCCCTGTCATAAACCAGACTGTTTTATTTGCTCATAAACACAGAGAGAATGAGGTATTGCCCACGGTCCCATTCTGTCAAATTTAGAAAGCATTTATCAAAGGTCCTAACTTTTTCTAGAGAAGAACAACAAAGCCACTAGAGCGGCACGGCTGAATTAATCTACAAGGTTCAAAATTAAGACCAGAAACATCCAAGTTCTGCACATCAGAGAGACAACTCATAGCTATTACAGTCTCAAAATATACCCCTTTTCATCTCTGACACATTCTTCAACAGTCTCTCCATTTGTTATGTCTTTGGCCTCCTCTCTCTTTCCAGAGGGTGGGAACCTTCACACAGACACACACACACACACACACACAAAAAAGGCATTTTGAGGCCCACAGTGTCTTAGGGCAATGATAGGCTGATGTATGAGGAGGGGCATTGTGGGTAGGCATGACAAGAAAAGGGAAGCCATCAGTGCGACATCTAAGGCTTAGGGAATGAAGGCTCTCTGGCACCCAGAGCCGCTCTCAAACACTGGCTCTCTGATAGAGCCGACCTTGGACTTAATCACTACCAGAAGAAAAGAGCACCACTTGACAGGAAGATGGAGAGACGGTGTGAGAGAGAGAGAGAGAGAGAGAGAGAGAGAGAGAGAGAGAAAACACATGAACAGAGTAAAAGAGAGAAAAAAAAGAGATACATACAGAGGGTGACAATGGCCAAATGCAGAAAAAGATTGGACAGAGAAAGAGACAAACAGGTTCAACAATGTTCAAATAGAAGGATAATGACTCTGTTGGTGTTTTTTTCAAAGCCAGACAGCAGCAAAGTGTGACCGAGGCTGCCTGAGATGCAGAGGGAGAACACACAAAGTACAGTATCCACTCTCGAAATACACACAAATACATTTCCTTAAAGACACGTACACACACACACATCTGAAGAGTGGTGGTTACATTCAAGCTGGCTGAGTGAAACCTTCAACCCTACACACCAACATGCAAACACAGACTAAATCTCTTGCGCTTCCACCTCTGTGGCTTGTCACAGGCTTGACTAAAGGGTGAACCCTCTGAAAGTGAATTAGGGGAATGATTAATCGCATACAGGTCCACAACACACGCATATAAAGTTCTCAAATTAGCTTCTGAGGGAGAGCGCCAAATCACTGAAAGCTCTGGGACACCCACAAAGCCTCCATCCCAAGATGTTTTGTATCCATTACACAGCCCTGGGATGTGACAAGCCTCATCAATAAAACTATTATTAATGTCAAGCGCTTAGAGCTTCAATTTCAAAACCAACCATAAATAAAAATTTGCAGTACGTCCCTGACACGGCAACCACAAAAGACCACATCAGACACGTGTTTGCTCTTAAACACATCACAGTATTTGTTCTGACATTTGAAGCCGTATGTAATGTTTGTTTTCCACCCAGTAAGGAAAGTGTTGTTTTCCATTAGCAGGCTTTACTCTCTCAGCCAGCAGAAATCTTGATTTTGCATTTAAGTCCCTAACACGATGTTGATGATGTATCAAACGGTGCCTGGCTACTAATATTGAGTTGTGTTGCACGTCACAGAGGAACCGCACAGTTCCCACAGGACTGAAACACTGAAAAACCATTAGAGGAGCATAAATGTCACAGCTTTACAGTTACTATACAGACCATCTGCATCAAACACAGCACCATGGGTGGCCTATTTCAACCATCAGCTCACTTGATTATGAAAATACGATTTCAATTGATTTCCTCATACCGTACTGTGAGAAGTAGGTATAAAAAAAGAAATATCAATCTGAAATGAGTGTGTCATGTGAGAGAACTTAATAAAAGTAATGGATTTTCTTCCCCTTTTTTTCTTGTGATAGCTGGATATTAAGTGAGGAGGATGGGAAGATTATCAGAGAGAGAGAGAGAGAGAGAGAGCAATCAAGGAAGAAAAGAAGTGGGAGGTTTGTGTGTGATAATCGAACAAGAGAGGATCACTGCAGTCCTGGAATCGCATGCAGGTCCACGGAGTCATCAGAAATGCAACAATTCTAAATGCGAGAAAATGATTTTCAATCGACACTGGCTGCGACCAAGTGGGAATGAATGACATAATTAATGTCAGAGATTATAGAGGGACGGTAGAGAGGAAGAGGAGGAGACAGAATGAGATGGCTCACAAATATGATGGTTGAAATGACAGAAACAGAGAGAGAGATGATTGAACTCTGCAAGTAGATATATAGAATGAATGTGGTCAAAATGTTATCCTTAAAGCATTTATGATCAATGCCTACGTTAGAAACTAACTTCAAAAAATACTTTTTAAGTGGTTGATTGGCTACGATTTAGAGTTGCCACCTTCAGTGTACTTTAGCAACTGAAAAAATATCTTAATGCAAATCTGTTTTTAGGATAAATTTGGATTTGTAAAGATGCTGCCTCAGTGAAAGATCGATTTAATGAGGTACAGCCCGACTGATTCCAAACCTTTGAAGCCAATACTGATATCAATATTTGAAAGTCTAGAAAATCCAATAATGATATATCAGCCTACATCATTTATTTACATAAATGCATAACATAAATATTGATGATCCTGTTTTTACTGACCTCCAGTGGTTTAACGTCTTACCTTGATGCAGTGATGTAGAAGTGTACTACAGGGTGGGTCATTACATTGTGACATCACTGTTGTGGTGAGGTGGTGTGTTAAAGGTACAAGATCACACTTCTAACCACACCCGTCAGTTTCTGTCTAAAACTGTTTTTCAAGATATTTACTGAACGGGACAGTTTACAGTTGATAAATAAACTTATCAGTACTCTCTAGTAGACAAACTATGTAATGGTGACACTTTCTAAACTACCTGACACATGTCTTTGAAATTTCTGTACCGCAATTTCTTTAGCTGTCTATTGCTCTATAAAGAGTCCAATAAGACAGCCCTGCCGTAACATCTACCTTTACAAAGTTCATAATGGTCAGTTTTAGTGACATTGTCGGAATGTGTAAATTCAATTACATGTTTAATATGGAGGTCATAGTTAAAGGTTGTGTTGTACTAGAATACATAATATTGAGAAGTGTTTCTCCCTCCCATTTACTTACATGAGGGGGGTCAGAATATTAGAAACACCTCTGAATATAATGCAGTCCTGTACAATACTAACTATGACCTCAACGCTAAAACATATTTCGTTACTAACCCTATGACAGTGTCAACAAAAAAAAAGGCATCATGAAAGTAGAGTTTATGGTAAAACAGTTCGCACTGGATTGCCAGGTGTACCTAATAAAACGGACACCAAGTGTAATATAATATAATATAATATAATATGGACCGTTGGGTCGTTTAATGGTCAATCATGACACACATATGCAGAGAACAGCTCAAACACACACATACACGTTGAAATTTATCCTCTGCTTTTGACCCATCCGGCCATCCTTCTTCCGAGGGGAGCTGGAGCAGTGGTCAGTCTTCTATTGCGACCGGGGA
>JAVQJF010017508.1:0-11201 GCA_036023855.1 Gadopsis marmoratus | reverse complement strand
ATGTTACTGTAGTTAGAACATGATGTTACTGTAGTTAGAACATGTTACTGTAGTTAGAACATGTAGTTAGAACATGATGTTACATGTAGTTTACATGTAGTTAGAACATGATGTTACTGTAGTTAGAACATGAATAAGTGTCATGGCAGTCCAACCAATAGTTGTTGAGATATTACTAAAGACCAAAAATGTCAACTTCATAGTTTTGCTAGAGGAAAAATGATGGAATCCTTAAAATCAGATTCTCTGACTCTCTGGAGGCCATTACTGTAAAAGGTAAATGGACGTTTATACATTTATAAAGCTCTTTTCAACCTTAACGGTTCCCAAAGGTTCCATTGCTCTCATTCCCGCAATCACAGCTGCCGTGCAAGGTGCCGGCCTCCGTCGACTTGCTCAAGGACACATCGACATGTGGACAGGGGGAGCCGGGGATTGAACCGCAAACCCGCCAATTTTTTATATCTGTTGATCCAACACCTTTGGAGAATTCTCACCTCTTTTTAGTTTCTTATTTCCCATCCTGTTAATCATCGCGTGACCTCTCCGATTTCGGGAACAACTACGCTGCACCTCCCAGGGCTGCTGACAGATGTTACGTTATTTACACTATCAGTACTCCGTGCACCGAGGAAGCTGGCCTCGTTTCCCCCAGAGGCTGCAGTGAGGAGAAGGGAGATACAGAACACTAAACAAAATGTTTCACACACACACATGCTAACTCATTCTGAGGTTTCGGAGCCCACGTCCGCTGGGCGCTATCACGCACACGCACATGAACAGGAAGCACTCTCTCTGCAGGGCGTCCGGTCTCACTTCAGATTGGTGCTGCTGCTGCAGGCCTGGTCATAGCTGTAATGAGAAGACGGGCAACGATCAATACGTGGATGGATAGAGAGTCATTAAGCTGTGCTAACATACACACATTTACTCTCCACAGTTGTTCCACGTCGGAGAAGAGAGGTGAGTGAGGTTAGAGGCTGCTCATTATTTATTGTAAAATCTCACAATTTTTTCTTCGTCTTCCACTAAATGACACAACTGGCGTCAATAAGTGAGCGGCGTGGCTTTTGTTAGAAATTTGGACAAATAGCTCTAATGTAGCCAGTAAGCTAAGATACATCTTTATTTAGCATTTTGCGCTGGTTGGTGCAACGTTACCGTATTTGCCGTGCAAAGTGCTGGACTCCACCGGGAGAAACTTAGGGTTCACGTCGACATGTAGACAGGAGGAGCCGGGGATCGAACAGTCTTTAATAACACAATGAATATATATTTTGCACAGCCAACAGACCATTTCCATGGCAGACATCTTAACATGTCATAGAAAGAAAAACACAGACGCAATTAATAGCATTAATAGTGGCTGCATCTCATTCAGTGCTGCCGGTCCCAGCACTCCCAGTCTTGTGGCTGGGGTACTGAAGTGGGTCCCACTGGTGTTGCTTAGTGTGACCCCCGACTATGTGATCTGGAAAAGACATGAACCTTTTGCTAGGCGTCTTGAAATTGCTCTTTCCCTGCAGTGTCGGCTATCTCAGGGGAGCAGAGGTTTGTGGTTCTACTGAAGTGATTAAAAGTGAAGCGAGGCAGAGAACTTGCTGCTCACCCAACTTGCCCAGATAAAGGTTAGAAATAAATCTCGGTGCTCCCTGAAGCTTGTAACGCAGACGCTTGCTGCCATGTTGTGATGGTGTTCCTTGGCCTCTTTGACCTGCTGTTGCTGAACTTTGAGATCCTGAATGATTTCAGATTGCTTTCAGAGTTAAGTTAATTTTTGACCAGAAATGTTGTTTTGAAGAGATTAAGACTTCAGCTTGTTGTTTGGAGTGAACATGGAGCAGAAACAAGAGAAACAAGGTTCTTATACCCCCTTTCCACCAACATAGAATGGCTTCTGAACCATTCGGAGCATTTTGACCACAATTAAGTTGTTCGGGAACCGAAAGGTTGCTTCTCAGCTCGACCTGGAGTTCGAACCATGACATCATCAGTCCTGTTTTACAGGTTTGGAAAGGGAGGATGGAGAAGGCAGCAATGGTCTCTGGTCTCTATGGTAACAGTCTTCTACATCTTCTTCTCATTAATAGTTGGTCCAAAAAGCAAAATATCTGTAATAACAGACCAAACACTCGCAGGTGATGGATGCGATCCGCCATGTTCCTCCTACTGTTTACTTATGCTGCCTCCATCATCATCTGGTGGAAACGCAGGCCAGTTGTCTACATAGATCCGAGGCTCCAAGAATCCTGAACGGAACCGGTTCAAGAACCAGAGCTGATTTGGTGGAAAGAGGGTAAAAGATTTTTTTACTGACATTGTTGTGCAGTGGCTACTACCTGCAACATTTACCAACATTTTGGTTTAGTTTGTTTGTTGGTTTGCAGGAAAGACTTTACAGATATCAACGTCATTCTGTGGAACGTTTGGCCTCTGGGTCAGGGAACACATGATTAGATTTGGGTGCAGCAGCTTTCACTGGAATGAATGTGGCACCATCTTGGAACACGGTATCCAGTTCTCTTTACACGTTTGTGCTGAAACAATTAGTCAATCAACAGTAAATAATGGCATTTTGAAAATCAATCAATCGTTTAAATCCATTATTTATCAAACATTCTGTGGCTGTAGCTCCTTAAATGTGAGGACTTGCTGTGTTCCGTTGTACCTTTTGGTCTGTTTGTCAGACAAAACAAGCACGTTAAAGACACCTTGGACTCTCAGAACGTTTGATGGCCATTTTTGAAAGAGTTTTTGATATTTATAGACTAAACTATCAATTGATTATTGGAAGAAAAGAAAATCTGTAGATGAATGCAGAATCGCTGCCATATCTCCCTGAGGAGCCCCCCCCCCCGGTGGCATTTTGCAGTTAGCGTGAGAGACGACTACCACTGCTGCCTTTGAAGAGAAGTCGAGAAAGTGAGATAGAGAGAGGAGATATGTGGAAAGCAGCGGGGCAGATGGCGTCTCATTACGATAAGCTTATCTGGGTTCCCCCAGCTCCTCGCTGCCTCTCCCCCTCACACCTTCTCATGTTTCCCCTCCTCCTCTCATCCCTCTCTTCTCCCCATCCCCCTCCCAATTTGGTTCAGTGCCACACAAGATCCCCACCTCCAGCATCAGCAGGAGAGAAGAGTGTGTTGAGCGTCAAACTGCCCTCCAGATCTCATCCATGTGTGGCGCCAGAGTCGTCTCTGCTTCAGCAAACAACAACTAAACTCTTTGCTTTCCAGTCATGCAACTTTGTTGGACTGAACTAACAACAAATGAGCAGCACTTAAATATAAGAAGGCTAGGCCAGCTGACCTAAAAAGCTCAAGAGTTATTCAAGATCATAGTAAAAGAAAAAGTACGGGCGCTGGTATACAGTATTTCCTCAGATAGCAGCCGGGGCCTTTATTTATCTGAGCTGCAGCAGGTACCAGGCCTTTATCTGAAGCAGGCTTTTATTCTGGTCTTTGTTTCTAATTCCCTCTGTTTGTTGAGTAGAATTGCTCATATTTTAGTACGAAGCCTCATTTTGATTCGCTCCTGTTTGACCTGTTAAAGTTACTGCATCACGCTGTTACTCGAGAGAGAGACATAAACACACGCCTGCAGTGACTGAAATCAGACAACAACACTTTAGATGAGTAATCCAGAACAACAGTGTTGAAAACAGCGTGATGATGTTGTTGAGTTTATTCAATTAAAGCGATGGAAATATACTACGTTAGTTGGCAGCAGATAATATGACAGCCAGCAGGGAGTTTATCCAACCTTGTCTTTTCCCCGGCCTACATGGGCGGCCGGCCTTTATTTGTGCGTGTCGACCGCACCCCCAGCCGTTACTGGAGACCCGGCTTTTACTTGACTAACTGTTTTTATTTAGGGAAATATGGTATATAATATTGTCCATTCATTCCAAAAGTCATAAAGAAGCAAAGAGGCTGCGGTCATTTCTTTGGTTGGGGGGGGATTTTGACAGGGTGGTTGCACAAAAAGACGTTTCCCTCTGTCAACCCAACCGGTCGAGGCAGATGACCGCCCACCCAGAGCCTGGTTCTGTTTCTGGTTCTGCTCGAGGTTTATTCCTGTTAAAGGGTGTTTTTTTTCTGTAGTTTAGTCGCAGCAGATACAAGGCCGGGTCTGCTCCTTTGCTAACTAATACCTGGTCATAGCATACCATCATTTGTCTTCTTTCACTGTTCACAGAATTGAATGCAGACAAGCAAAGCTGCAATGAAAAGTAAAGCATGATGTCTTTAGTCTGCATGTAATTCCTCCCGCCTCGGTGGAAGACACACTCCAGCTGTGTGTTTGTTTCCAGCCCGGTGCTACTGTACCAGTGGTGTTACAGATAAGCTCTGGAGGCGGCTGATCTCAGCGTCATCAGCCAATAAAAACAATCATGTGAGTCTGTGTGAATGCAGCCATCTGGCTTTTTATCTGAACCCTTTTTTGCGGCGTTCACCCACACGCCCGCTGGGATCACAATCCGCCTCCCTTCTGAGTATTTAGTGGAACGAGAAACATGTTTTTAAACACCAGTTGTTTGAGACACATTGAAGTTGATTTCAACCATTTTTTTTTTTTAAATTGCGCTTCTTCTAATTGCAATTTTGTGCACAAGTTCATTGTTTGAGACACATTTTTAGCCTTTATTCCTTTTTTTCCCCACTTTATGTTCTTTTTAATTAAAAAAAACAAGCAAAAAAGAACAACAGTAAATGATCTCTGTAATGTTTTTGTCTTCACGTCTGTCAGGATTCGTTTGCTGGCAGCATCTGTGTGTGTGTGTGTGTGTGTGTGTGTGAGAGATATATCACACACACACACACACACACTGACTGTCTAGTTGGCATGTTTTCCACTTGGTGATGCCAGAGGAGCTTCCACGCACGGCTGAGAAGTCGAGTGTGCGAGGGAGGAGGGTAACTAAAAGGAAGAAGGACGTGAAGGGTTAATGAAAGAATCGATGGAGAGCGGGAGGAGGTGGTCTGCTAGGGATTGATGCTGGGAGGGTTTGTTGGGCTTTTCTTTTCATCCATCATTGGGATTAAAGAGGAGGTGTAGGAGGGAACGAAGAGGATGAGGAGGAGAGGATTAATCTGCCGGTCAGTAGGAGGTGAATGCAGGAAGGAGCTCCCTTGGTGTACTCTTTAATCTCTTCCCTGCAACAAGCAGTGAGGATTTGTTCTGAGATGTTTATTCAAACTCTGGCGGGCTTTCCTACTTTGCACCGAGCTCAGACTCCCAAAATATTCTGTCTTGTTTCCCCCATCTGGGACTTTACATGGCGTCGTTTCAGAAGCGCCATTCCAAATAATCCTATTAAGCTAATTTATTTAGTTGGCGACTTCCCGATGGTGTCTCCAAACATTCACACGAGTGTCATTATTAAAGTTCCAATAAAGCCAAAACTAAATGCTGTGACTGTTACTCCCATCCCCTTAATGAAGATGGGTGATGTGGCTAAAATGTTATTATCACAATAATTTTTCCCATATCACTTAATATAAATAAAGTCAGTACGATCTGAGGCTGCGATGACAGGCAGGTGCTTCTGTGAACATCATAGTGTTGGTACAACCCACCCAGAAGTCCACAACATGTACACTAGCTTGCCGTCGAATCAAAACTGCACATTTGCCATAGTAGTAGCTGTACAAGCTAGTTTGGTGCCGTGTAAATAATCGCCCAAGAAAATAGGCTTGAATCACTGGTGGAATGTATTGTTTTTAAAATATGAAACATCAAGCTCTGCTAGAATGAACAAATCGAACCAAAATGCATTGAATCTATATGTTCTGGTTGTCCTTAATGTGTCCTTATAGAGTAGCTAGCGCCGTGATGTAGCCTACAACTCTGTGTATTTAGACACCAGCATACAGTTAGAAGCATACTGAGGCCTTCACGCTGACGTCCTGCACAACGGGAGGAAGACTGCAGCGTTTGAATAAACCTGCCGGCTGTGGAATGAACAAAGAGGAGGAGGAGAAGAGTAAATGTTCTGCTTTGTGATTGTCGCAGTGTGTTGGCAGACCCTCAACCACACACACACACACACACACACACACACAGTAAAATGAAGCCTGATGTCTGAAGGTACACAAAACAATGGCAGCCATGTTCCCCTCTATTAACATCTTCTTTCTCGCCATCACTGCTGCCTTCTTCTGCTGTTTGTCCACCACTAATATGTCCGGTCGCTTCGCCATCACCAGTTTGTCCGTCTGTATCTGGACGCCCCACAGGATCTTAGCGTGGTCATATTGAACCACCTTCGGAGGTGTGTCCCATTGTGACCGTGGGACTTCCAGCCCACACTCGACATAGTTGTCCTGTACACTCTGCCAGCCACTTGGTTATGGCGTTCCATGTTTGCCCTCCCTGTTAGCATCTTACACCCTGCTGTTATGTGGTGGATTGTTTCAGGGGCACCTTTGCACAGTCTGCACCTGGGGTCCTGCCTGCTGTGGTGGATCCCGGGCCTCTATTGATCTTGTGCTCAGAGCCTGTTCCTGTGCTGCCATGATTAGTGCCTCTGTGCTGTCCTTCAGTCCAGCCTTTTCCAGCCACTGGTAGGGTTTCTCTATCGGCCACTTCTTCTATCTGCCGGTGGTATATGCCGTGCAGGGGTTTGTCCTCCCATGATGGTTCCACCTTCGCCTCTTCCTCATCGGGTTTCTGCTGCCTGAGGAAGCAACTCATCACTCGGGGCCATCTTCCTGATGTACTCATGAATATTTGTTGTCCTCAGCCTCCTTCCTTCTCCTTAGCGGTACGCTCTCAGGGTGCAGGACTTGGGGTGAAATCCTCCATGCAGTAGGGGCTGTTGTTGTACAGGGCATGCTGGGTAAACCTCTGCTGTATCGGTCTACTTTCAGGTGACGGGACACTCAGAGTTTGGGACGTGAAGGCCGGCGCGTGTCGATTGGCCATCCCGGCACACAAGACTGAGATCCTTAGCTGTGATTGGTGCAAATATGACCAGGTAACTGCCCAGCTCATGCTGCACCTTTTGCCTTCACCGTCACCTTTTGTCCTCAACAAGTGCAGTTTATGTTTTAGGGTTAGCACCTTGAGTTCAGATTAAAATACATTTCAACAGTTTTATTGTAGTCTTAGTTTAAGATACACATTTAACTCATTTAAAAAAAACAATATAATTGTGAGTTTTTATAATAGTGAATTGTTTGCCTATTTGTAGAATATTGTGGCCACGGGCTCAGTAGACTGCAGTGTGTGTGTGTGGGACCTGAGAAACATCCGACAGCCTGTCAATCAACTGCACGGCCACACCTACGCCATCCGCAGAGTCAAGGTGCGCACACACACACACACACACACACACACACACACACACACACACACACACACACACACACAAGACCTGGTTTCATGGACGCCGTCAAATGTCTTGTAACAACACTTTGTTCTCTGAACTGAGAGCAAAATGTGTGTGTGGTGGCAGAGATGCAGCGCCGGGCCTGACGGCATCAAGACACCCACTTAAATCGACCTAATAAGACCACACACATGCACAGACATGCACACGTATGCTGCAGAGGAGACCCTAAACACACCCCACGTACTCACATTTAGACACATGCCACTTCACGCACACACAGACGTCGTGAATATATACACACACACAAATTATTGCCCTCACAAACACTTCGCCAGCCTCAGTTCACCCAATCAAGGAAGTGTCTCGCTCAAGCTGTGTTTTTCAGGACAGGTGTCGCTAATCGATCGAGAGAACTCACTCTAAAACTCCGTGTGTTGTCAGTGTTTGCAAATCTGTCAGCTCGTATTGATTAATGGGAGGAAGCAGAGGAGGAGAAGGGATTCATGATCAGCAGCAGAAGAAAAGAGAGACAGATCCACTTTCCAGTGTTTTTTTTTTTGTAACCTGGATCTTATTGTAGTTTATTTTTAGTGTCTGTTGTCAGCTGCTACTACGTCCTACACACACGATGATCCTGCAGGTGAATCGACACCTCTGACCAACTGTTTCAACGCAAACTGAACAGCAACCCCTTCATGAAGCTGTATTAATTAATTACATTTAAAAGGGCGAAGGTGATATGACGCCGCTGACAGGCGACCAAATGGAACACACCGTTACCTTGAATAAAATGATGGATTTCTCTGAGTTTGAACATTGAACAAAAAGGGCCACTCTCATATTGTGTTGGATATTCAGAATTAATTTAATAAACAGATAATGAAGACCATTCGATCATGTTCCTAATTCTGATGTCTTTCCTCTGCAGTTTTCCCCGTTCAGTAAGACTTTGTTGGCGTCCTGCTCGTATGACTTCACTGTCAGGTGAGATCCGCTCTTCCTTTCTGGTCGCGTTGCGTATGCTGCTTCATAGTCTTCCTCTCGCTCCGTTTCTCCGGTTGTCCTCATGAGTTTCTGCAGCCGTAGATTTAAAATAAAGTCTTTTCTGTTCTATAAAACTGCTGACGGATCTACTTTCACCTCGGTGAGTCTGTCGATGGCGATAAATACATTCACAGATGGACAGATACATCGATGACGGAGAGACGAAGAGCACGGTGGCGTACAGTCACTTAAAGTTCTATTAAAAACAATTAGCTGATTAATAGATTAGTTGATCAACGGATGGTCAAGTCGATGAGTCATTTAAGTCAACAACACGTGTCATCATTGTAAAATCTTTGGGTTTTGGTTGGTCGGGCAAAATATGCATTTTAAAGACGTCACCTTGGGCTCCTGGACTACCTAAATGATTATAATCGTAGACCTTCTGCGGAGTGATGACGGGGTGGAGTTAGAGCTTCAGGAAGCAATCTCCTAATTGAAAATCTGCATTTTATAGTTTTCTTTTAATGGTTTTCATTGCAGCTGTCTTCTGTATAATTTAGCAGCTCTGTAGGTTTGTGTTGCAGCAAACGCAGCAAGGATTAAACCTCTAAAGTAATGCTACAGGTCCTTTTATATATTGATATCAATATTATATCTTGGTATAATTAACTTTTTAAAAACACACACGTCTGTGTTGTCCAGGTGCCGAGTATTGAACCTGCTCTGCCTTTAAATGGACTTCTACATAATCACATTGATTGTTTTACTTGATGCAACGAAGAAGACATCTTTAAAGTATCGGGCATACTTATGGAGACAGAAACTATGATACGTTTAACTGGAAATTACATCGCAAAACCTGTTATAAAGATGAAATATTCAGCTGGGTTTGTCAGTTTCCTGTAAAATCAGAGCACTTCGTCAGACGCACGATAAACCTGACGGGTCATAAAGTGATCGACAAGATATGAAAGATTTCTGCTACACGAGCTGCTGCTACTCTGCCAAAGCTTGTGTTTTATCGATCCGTGCATTCATTGGCTCAAATACTCTATGCGGAGCACAGATTTCATTATAGGCTGCCTTGACACACACACACACACACACAGTTTAGCCTGAGGCTGCTAAGATCGTCTTTTTAAGTTAAGAGAACAGCGTCTGCAGCAATAATCACCGGCTGATCTCGGTGCAGCGCCACTTTCACAAATATGCATTAGCAAGACAAATGAATAAACTAATGAGTCACTACGAGGGTTTCCTGACATAATATATTTTTAGCGGCCGACACATCCTCTGGCCTTTGCCCCAAACCTATACAAAGAATGTAAAAGAAAAATTCTGCACACTCCGTTAAATACATTTAGGGGATTTGAAGCTGCAATCGTACTTGTTCAGGTTAACAGGGTGGATTTATAGACGTGTGTTTTTAATGGCAGTCAATGGCGAAGTCCTCCAACCTTCTCATTGCCTTCCAGAACAACCAGCATGAGCATTTTCTGATCGGACAGAAATCTGCTTGGATACGTGCAGGCAACAGGAAAGGTCATGGTCATGGTTGAAAGCAACCGACTGGATGCTAGCAGCCTGTCCCGGCGTCAAACGTCCGATGCTTTTACTTAAACCTCGTCCCAAAAGGTGTGTGAACAAGTGCCATGAGATAACTCTGTTATGATATTGCGCTATATAAATAAAATTTGATTGAATTGTGTTCAGACAGATTGCAAAGCGGATTTTAAAGCGTTTGCAAAGACACGTGTGTGAGCACATCAAAGGCCATGCAAGTTAAAAATGTTCCAGCTCGGATGAGAAAAGCTTTATGACTCCAGGTCATGAACTAACAGAGACAGTATGGAGAAGGAGGGAAGATTAGATTTGCTGTCTGGCCTTAAGGTTTTGTAATAATAACAGCTTCACACTACTTCCACCGCTCATCGCTCTTCAGACAACGTAACCACAGGTAGTTTTCTGGTAAGGACAGTCCCGGAAAGTGCTTTCTGAGCTGCAGGGATGTTTTTGATGCAACACGGTATCCAGCTATCAGGCTACGTACAGGTCTTCTTGACACAGTATAATTTCAGCTGCCACCAAAGACGTTGCACCCAACTTGAAATGAAAACGTGGAAAGTAAACCCACCTGAATAATAATATAAATGTATTAAATTACTATCTTTAATAGTCATGAATAAACCCACAGTTTTACTGTGTAGTTGAGTCTGTCAGCAAACAATCTGTGAAAAGCCACTGCACACAACCAAACGGCAGGCGGACACAAGAGAGTGGAGCATTTAGCAGCTAAAGAGCCAGATATCTCTGCCAGGAGTTGGCGGAGACCAAACCAGAGCTACAAGGAGAGTGAATATTGGACCTTTATATGATCTTGGATGACCCTGTTGCTCTGTGTGTGCTGGATGTGTGAACAGGAAACTTTCTGCTAACACGTTCGCCAACTTACATTGTGAGGTCTGACGGAACACAGTCGCCCAGCTGCCTCGAAGCCGAATGTTAATGATGCGAAACCGGAACGCAGCACAAGTTCTCAGCAGGCTTCATCAGAAGATCAGCAGATTGTGTCGGTGCAGACAGACTTTCTGAAGCGTTCTTAAGGCCCCGAAGAGTCGCTGCGCCTTTTATTCAGTGTTGCACATCGTCCTCTCCTTTATTAACAGGCGTCCTGTCCGTTCTCTGAGATAATCCTTAAACCGCTCAACGCTGCAGTGATAACACGCCTGCAGTGGGTTTATTCACCTGATGTTATCTTATTAAAACGTCGTGAGGGGGACAAGCCATCCTGTAGGTGTGTGTGTGGTCTGTTCCGTAGCAACATCACGTAGGTTTGTTTTGTGTTAAACAGTCCAAACACACAGGATATCAATGATCA